>JAURVB010012960.1:0-13220 GCA_033002965.1 Piper betle | reverse complement strand
CTTGGGTCCATGCCCGTGATATGCTTGGGTTGTGTAGTGAGAGAAGAAATAAATTGTAATACGCCATAACATGGAAAGAACGGTAGTTCATGTGATGGCCATGTGACTTGTGAGAGGTGTTCATTGTGGCACTTAGATTCATTCTAAAATAACTCTTCCTTCATAAGACTTTGATTAAACAAACTTCCCAGCATTCATACTACAATAATCATAAGCAATGGGAAGATGTGTAGTAGAAGATTCTTTTGAGAAAAAACAGTATAGCAACGGTAAATGAAATTACCTGCATGCTGTGTCTTCCTGTGGAAGCAGTTTTTGTCCATTGTTTAAAAGAAAGTCTTTTTTAGTGTGGAGTGGATTGGCTAGTGCAACATGGGCCAAAATATGATTTGTTCAATTCACATCACATGCAGCATGCGTATGAAACACAGTCGGTGTTACATGTTGGTGGCCACTCTAAGCTGGACATATGATTAATTAATTTCAACCCATTCTCCCTCCACACACAGCAGCTTTCTTTAATAGTTCAATGTTGCCCATATGCAAGGTACCACATTAGACAGGATTAAACAAGTGTTGCGAGAATCCGAGAACAATCATCATAAAGCACACTCATAAGCTCTTCTTCTTTTCATGGTTCTTCCATTTCTCATATCTTTATACTTGTATTTGAATTGTTTCCCCCATAAATCGTTTCAATAACCATTCAATCTTTCCAGGAAACTTACGGCATTATTTTGCATAAAATGAGACTCTATATATATACAATGCTTGATGCAAAGGTTTAAACTCTCTTTTCCTAAAATATTATCCTGCATGTACTTACTCGAAGACTAGCTAGCTTGCTGCTCCATTTCTTTACCTTGAACAAATGCTTCATCTGAGTTCTATACATTGCGGAACTTAAATGTAGAGATAGCCTATTCAGTTGATAAGAGCTTTCAACTTTCTCATAGGTGGATGATGGACCACCTGCTCAACTGGAGGATGAAGTACTTATATATCAGTCCGGGTTTTGGTGGGAAGTTGGAACCGTATTTTCATGGTTGTCACAGTAGTTAATCTCCTAAATGCATGAAACTGTAATCACTTCAGGGATCATTTAACAACCCACATGGCTTTTGATCCTAAAGCAGCAAAAGACAAATCAATTCGATGTGCTCATTTCTTTGTCTCCACACCTCACATAAGCAGGCTACTAATGCTTAGCTAAATGCAGTAACGGCGAAGCATTAAATTCGCGTTGTTGGTCAGCAAAGACATCCATTTCAGCTTCACTATCACTATACTCACCGGAGACATCTCCTCCTTGTTTTAGTTCTTCAACATATGAATTGGACTCATTATTTTCTCTAGCTATGGACTTGTGGTTCTCCATGTTCAGGCATTTGATTTCTCTCAAAAGCTCCGTAAACGACTCTGCACTAGTAGAATCTCCTTGAGCCTTACAGAGGTCAAGAAAAGCACACACATTTGCTGGTTTTGGTTGCCAACGAGGTTTCTTAATGGATGCAGCTTCTTTCATGTAAGACAATGCCTTCAAGATATTCTTCTGTCTCATATTTCCTTCAGCCAAGACTTCCCATGTGTTGGCATTTGGCATACATCCACCATCCCGAATATTGTCAAAAAAGCCTCTGCTTTATCCACTAACCCTTCTTTAACATACCAGCCAATAATGATGTTGCAAATTCTAGGATCATATGAGGTCTGCTTAGACAGCCCATTCCTCATAAATGTCTTCTGCACCTTCAATATCACCGACTCTAGCCAAAGAAGAAATAACAGCATGATAGCCCAGGTTTGGGATCTTTCGGAATGAAGATTTGTAACAATTCCATACCCGATGTACCTCTTCCTTCTTACCTAGGCTACTATAGAGACTCAAGAGGTAGTGAAATGGAGTTTTATCTTGACCTGTCACTCTGAGTTCAACGTCCTTCAAGCAAGCTTCAGCTTTGTCAAGAAATCCCTGTTTGATATACATCGAAGCAAGTGTACTATAAGTAGTCCAATTTGGATTGATTCTGTCATTCAATTTCATCCTTTCCACAACTTTCTCCATCTCCTCAACGTTCCCCATTTTCCCACATATTGTAATCCAGATATTGAATGAATACACATCTAAACATAAATTGCTGTCCTCCATTTCTAAGATCATTGAAAGTGCTTGATCATAGTCTTCAAGGTTCATGTATAGGGTCATCATTACATTGTAAGAAAGGGTTTGTATGGTAAAGCCCTCTTTCATCGTCTTAAGGGTAGCTTCAGCCTTCTCTTTCATATTGGCTCTTGCATACGCATTGAGGAGTGAACCATAAGTACGCATATCTTTCAAGGAGTCTGGAAGCTTGGAAAAGAAGTCTTCAGCATTTGAAATTCCACGGACTTTATATATCAAATCTAATTGAATTGCTACATCACTTGTATTTATCTTGAACATGTCTTCTCTCTCTGGTGATCCATTCATAAACCTGGGAAAATTTGTTGAAGTTTCACATGAAAGATTCTATAATTGAATAAAATGAAAAAAAGGGATTTTTCCAATGACAAAAGGTGCAACCATAAGAAAAAAACAACCAGAACCAACTTCAGCATTTAAAAGAATGAGAATATGATAAGCCAAAAACATGAAAACCAAACTAATAAAAAATATTCCATAGACTCCTCATTTGCCAAATGTGATCTATCACTTATCATCTTCATCCAAAACGATAGCCATATGAAGAGGCTTAACACAACTCCATCTGAACTAAGCTTAGTTCTTGTAATTTTATGATTCACAAGGTCCAAAACATGGAAAAAAATTACAAGTCAAAAATGGTTGCGTTGAAAGTATAAAAAGTGAGTGGCATTGAAGAAGAAAGAGAGAAGCAAGAAACGGATTAGCACTGAAAGTATTCTCTAAAGAATAAATGAATAGAAGGAAAAATTTTAACCAAATGAAAATAGGTAATGCTTATGGATCAGCAAACCAACTTCATCAAACAAACAAGTGAATCCTGGAAACTCCATGTCTATCCCCCAAATATAACCATAATAAGAGAATTATCTCTCTTCATCGTAACCTCAAGCACATATGTATGCCTAACAAATCCTTTTCTCTATGAAATGAATAGCATTGCTCAAGGACAGCCAACCAACCTGGAAAGAAAACTAGTACTTTCAAAGTGTAATAAGTCCTAGCTTGAATATGCTATCTAGAATGTGAGCGGCATTGAAAAATCAAGAGAAGAAGCAACAAAGAAAGCTGAAAGAGTTCTCTAAAGTAGAGATGAAAGATATAAACATTTTCAGATAAGGCAGATCGGGCAATTCTTGCAGAACAACAAACTCAACTTCATCAAACAAAACAAGAAATAATAAAAAGTTCAACCACCCTACCCCCTCTCCCCCCCCCCCCCCACACACACACTATACACACCCAAAAACCCAAATCGGAACCATAAAAAAGAAAGGTTTCATTGTTCATCATAATCATCAAAAGCATGATTAACTAAAAAATTCTCTTCTCATTGTATTGAATTGCATTGATCATGGACAACCAACTTACCTGCAGAGTAAACTTGCACTACAAAGTGCAAGTACAAGCTTAAACATGCTGCCTATATAAAGTATCACAATGACTGGCTTTCAACAGCCAAGAGCAGAAGCAATAAACAATCTGCAGCCAAATGTTCTCTAAAATGGAGAATTCTTAAAGAACAGCAAACTCCACTTCATCAAACAAACAAGGGACAAACATAAGTCTATTGCCAAATGTAACCATAATAAGATAAGCCTTCTCTGTTCACCATATTCATCAAGTATATATATATATATATATATATATATATATATTTAGTACAAGCTTAAAGATTCTGCCTAGATATAGTATTCAAATGACTAGTTTTGAACTATCAACAGCAGAAGCAACCAACAAATTTGCACTAAAAATGCTCTCTAAAGCAGAGATAATAAAAGTAAATAATCCAATACAAATCAAATTGGGCAATTCTTAAGGAACAGTAAAATCAACTACAACAAACAAACAAGCTATAATCATAGGTCTACAGTATGAGAAATGTTTCCACCACAATCGCCAAAAGCATAAACACATAAAACATACAGATTCTTGGTCTCATTCAACTGGCTGTACTAGACCTGTAAAGCGAACTTGTAACGCCGGAACTTCCTCAACAACTTGACAACGCGAGCAAGCTCCCACTTGGTCAGCCTCCTCCCCTCCCCCACCCAAGCCTCAAGCACCGCCGCGGCACCCCGCCCGCGGTCCTCCATCATCGAAATCTGCCGGTAGAGGGCGTGCCAAGTGAGTGGAGGCCGCCGCTCGTAGTCCACAGTGCCGTAGCTGTACACCTGCGATATCGAGCACTGGACGGCCCTCCGCTCCCGAGAGCTCCGGGCCGGCGCAGTGGGGAGGCGGGGGCAAGAAGGGAGAGACTTTGGGGAACGCAGACGACGGAGGAGTGGGAGCGCCGGCGAAGACGGCCGGGCATGGGAAACTGAGGCCAGGAGGATCATGGCGGCCAGCGAGGGTAGGGTTGAAGGCGGAGGATAGGGAGGGAGGAGGTTGCTTTGTGTACAGTTATCTCGTTCGCTGTTAATTTACATTACTGAAGATTTCTTTTTTAAAATGTGAATCGTATTTATTCGAATTTTATACCATTCACCGTCGAAGATAAATCATACACTACTAACAACTAGTTAATCAGTTTACAAAGGCTCTCTCTGTTTGAATGATAGGTAGGGGTGGCGTGGATTCCGGCCAGAAGTTCGAAGCATGTCTAGTGAATTTGATCGAATTAAAATAAACTAAACAAAGATTTTTTGTCTGACCAAACAACTGATCTAAGTGTCTAATATTTTATATCAATAACATAATATCTTCAACATTTTTAAAGCTAATATTATATTTTTTAAAAATTTTAAAACATAATATACAATAAAATTAATTAAGTTATACATAAAATTGATATTTAATATCTAAAATAACCAAAATTAACATAGAAAAAAGGATAAAAGTCACTCTTATATTTATGAATTTAGAACAATATATTTACATTAATAATTATAGCAAATCACTTACTATTTAATTAGGATGCTCTCAATTAGTACCATAGTTTACTAATTTTTTAAAATTTAGTTTCTATACATTTCTAAGTCAAATAAAAGATAATTAATATATAGAAGCTTGAAAGTAATCATTGACATCAAAATGTTTCATTTTTTTCACCATAACAACAAATAGCAGATATTTCATTCTTTTCATATTTTTTATCAAAATAGGCCCGTACACCGAATGCCATTTTTTTCTTTTTGATAATGCATCGTCCATAGATTCTCCTTCTTTAGCAATCGAATTTTTGCTATCTTTTCCACCTCCACTTTGTTCATTTATATTTAGTAATGAACTTGTATGATCCATCTTTGAAAAAAAAACATATCAAATTATAAATATAAAATGTCATAACTAGTATAAATCAATTCCATTTAAAATGGTACCAACAAATATTATTAATTGACATTACTTATTCCCTCCATGATGCAAGCTTCCGTCACCAAGCAATTGCATAAATTCCTATAGCTCAAATGCTCCATAATTTTGTTAGTATTTTTTGCCTTATCATCCAACCATAAATAAGTATTAACCTAATAAAATAATAAGTATTAATCCTAAAACAAGTAGATATAAAATAAAGACTTAACCTTTATTTAATTTAATTGATAATTTGCAGGAGAAGATAGATGAAGCAGAGGGCGGCAGAGGCAGGTGGTGGCGGCAGATGGGTTACACAGCTCGTAGAGGATGGCAGAGGCAGGGGCGGCGAATGGGATACGAGACTAGTAGAGGGCGGTGAAGGGGTTATACAGTGGAGGGGTCCGCAGGCGGCAACAAATGGGTTATGCGGCACGCAGAGGGTGGGGGTGGCAGATGGGTTACATGGGCAAGGGGTACGCAGGCGATGGTGGGGGGTACGCAGGCGGTGCCCAACAGAGGGGGTATGCTGGCGGTGGATGGGTTACGCAGGCAGTAGTGGCGCGCAGGGCGAACGAAGGCAGCTGCAGGTCGCGGCAGAGGCGGTTCTCAAGGAGCGTGCAGGGCGGCGGAGGGCGGCTACAGGCGGCAATGGTGGAGGAGATGAGGGTTCTTTGCCTCTTGTGAACAGTACTCACTAGGGTAAGGATGGGATTTTGGACTGTCCATGGACATTGCTTGGGCCCGACAAACAATTCGGACAATGAATCGATTCGACAAGTTTTGTTTGACAAAATTTTGGACAAATGCGAACAACAGCTTGATAGGATCGTGGGCCTAAAAAATAAAAGGTTAAAATAGACTAGTGGAGTTAGTGAAATTGTAACCCGAATTTAATCGTTAAAGTAGATTGATAATATGAATAGTATCTCATTGTTAATCTGTGAATGAGTTTACACTTGTTAGTGAGTTTAGGTTATAAATTTATGTGAATCTTTTCTATCATTTATTTTTTAGGCCCACAGGCCCGTCAATCAAATTTACATAGTTGGGAAGTGCGTAATCTGATTAACAAACTTGTAGTATTTTTAAGATAAACTGTGAATCATATAGAAATTTTGTAAGTACGATTCACACTTAAAAAATTTATCTCATTAACCTATTAATGTAGATTTATAGGCTAAATTCATAAGTGCAATTGAGATTGCCAGTTTCACTAACCCTCGCTAAGTAGTTAATTTATAACTTAAATTCATTAATAAGTGTGATATCATCAATATTATTTTCAATATCAATCTACTTTAAGAATACAAATTAGATCCACACTTTTACTAACCCTTATTGTTAAAGACTTGTATATATGATATACAAGTCAAAGATCTATATATTTCTCCAATAAGCTACTTAGTCGGCAACTTACACATTCTTAATCATATGATAGACCTCGAAGTCAATGGTGAAAAAGTGTATGAGCTCCCTGCTTAGCAACTCATACTAGGCAAATCATATATATATATATATATGTGTATATGTGTGTAAAACCCCAGTTTCGGCTTAGGGTTTTAACCAATTTTAGTTTTACCTAGTTTGGGCAATCTCGAGACTCAGAGACTAGTTTTCAGATTATGAGTATGGACGTAAATGTTTGTATGAGCATGTCATAGTGGCTGAGTATACTCAACATGCAGATGATAAGATCATGAGTTATTAGTGTATACTAAGGTATACAGATTTGTTTGTATTTATATATAATATAGGATAATAATCCTATATTAGATTTATTTATTGTTATTTACTAAGTAATGAATTTAGTTATTAGAAAATATCAAATATTAGTATCCAAATTGGGAATTGGGAAAACTTGAAAATACTGCTTATATATTTATAATCATATCAATTACTTCAATTAAAATTCATTACTTAAATTAAGGATTTCTACATATTTTTAATTTAGGATAGTTATTTATTTAGGAAAAAATTAGAATCAGATAGTGTGGATGCTTGAATCCTCTAATTTTAGATTATACTATTGATGGTGGGATGATGATAATAAACCATGTGATCTAAATGGGTGACTAGATCTATTCTTAGCTGATACTTATTGCTAGGAAATCTTATAATGTATATAACCTTCTCATTTATTTATTGTTATAATAAATATTAAACTTTTACTCAAATTAAAATATTTTACTTATTTAGACCTACTTAATTAAGATTATTACTTATTTTTAACATAAAATTAAAATAGTTTTTACATTTTTATTATATTATCATTGTATCTTTATTTGTTATATCTTTTAATTTAATTTAAAAGGGAATAATTTGTTATATCTTTAATTTGTTATCTTTTAATTTAATTTAAATGTTATTAAATTGAAATGTTTCTCACTAATCACAAATACATTTTAATAAATTTGGTTACTAGTCACAAATTTGGTTTTGTTAATGGTTTTAAACATTAGAAAATTTTAAACATATTATTGATATATATATTTTATCATGAGTTAATTAGTTTTTTGTTTTATGTTTAATTATCTTAATTAACTTGGTTAATCCCTAATTGTTTTTACTTTCTTTATGCTATTAGACCCAAGCCAAATTTACCCAATGGGGCACTTTCAAATTTAGCTGTAATAAATTAGGAAACCCACTTGATTCACTAACAGTTAGTATAATAATCTTCCATTATTTCCTCGTCGACTTCACCCTAATCACACAATCTTACTCCTTTGGTTGCATTGGAAAAAATAATGACGACAAGTTTTGCAGTTGAGTTTCCATGCAATGCACAAAAGTTGCATTTCAGAATCAAGACACAACAATAAATGTGCCATCTTTGTAATTATTATGGCAATAGCATCATTGTCGCCTCTCGAAAAAGCTGTAAAAATTCTTATGCATCAAAAAGTTCATAATAATACAAAGATGGCAATGGCATCATTGCCCCTCTCTAGAAAGCTGTAAAAATTCTTATGCATCAACGAAGATGGTAAAAAAACAAAATTATACTTTCCAGTCTTTCCAACTTCAAATATTTCCATCCCCCAGCAAGCAATTCTGGTTTAGCGGCTGCAGTGCAGGAGCCTTCTTTACCTGTGCATGAAAGGAAAAACAATAAGAATTGAGAATAAGCAAGCCCCCTCTTTTTTAAGAAAAAACAAGAGATTTTTACCCCGTTCGCTATTAATTTACATTAGTGAAGATTTCTTTTTTAAAATGTGAATCGTATTTATACGAATTTTATACCATTCAGCGTTGAAGATAAATCATATACTACAAACAACTAGTTAATCAGTTTACAAAGGCTCTCTCTTTTGAATGATAGGTAGGGTGGCGTGGATTCCGGCCAAAGTTCGAAGCATGCCAAGTGAATTTGATCGAATTAAAATAAACTAAATAAAGATTTTGTTTTGTCTGACCAAACAACTGATCTAAGTGTCTAATATTTTATATCAATAACATAATATCTTCAACATTTTTAAAGCTAATATTATATTTTTTAAAAATTTTAAAACATAATATATAATAAAATTAATTAAGTTATACATAAAATTGATATTTAATATCTAAAATAACCAAAAGTGACACAGAAAAAGGATAAAAGTCACTCTTATATTTATGAATTTAGAACAATACATTTACATTAATAATTATAGCAAATTACTTACTATTTAATTAGGATGCTCTTAATTAATTTTGGCTTAGGGTTTTACCCGATTTTAGTTTTGCCTAGTTTGGGCAATCTCGAGCCACTTCGAGCGAGCTCGAGGCAGACTAGTTTTCAGATTATGAGTATGGGCGTAAATGTCTTGTATGAGCATGTCATAGTGGCTGAGTATGCTCAACATGCAGATGATAAGATCATGAGTTATCAGTGTATGCTAAGGTATACAAATTTGTTTGTATATGTTAGCCAGGATTTTAGGCCTAGATCTAGGTGGTTATAGCATTTAGTATCCGTGTTGGAATTTTTAGGGTATTTCATTGCATACATCACAGGGATTTTGGACCATTAGATTGTGCCCCATGGGCCCAGCTCAATTGCGTTTAGGGTTTCAAGGGCCATTTACCTTTCTTGTCTCGATTCCTGCCTATAGAGTCATTTTCAAGTTCAGACGGTATCGATCTGAGCTTCTCGTCCGTATGTATATTGCATATATCCATAGGTGGGTCCCACTAAACCACAAGTTGTCGACATTCAGATTGTGCTACGTGGCAAGATCAAAGCCATCCACGTCAGCCCGACTTCTCCATATTATTTCCCAGATCTTCCACGATTTCATTGTGTTAACATTGCCACCACTTGGGATCGTTGCCGATGAGACCCCAACCCTCCTTCGGCCACCCATTCAGTATGGCCGTGACCGCCTCACGACCAACTTTCCATTCATACCACTCACAACCACCGGTGCCGCCTTAGTTGCCATCGGCGAGTAAGTTTTTACCACTGTTCATCACCGCCGCCACCTATTAGGCCACCTCCAGCCAATCCGACCACCCCACAGCTTCTATTCGCTAAGATCTCCATTTTGAGACAACCCACGACGACCGCCGTGATTGCAATCGCCACCGACGATGTCGCCGTACTAGGCGGCGATCCGACCCCTTGCTTGCTATTTTTGGCCAGCCAGTGGCCAGAATCCACTCGTCGTCACCACCACCACCTCTGCCATAACGCCGCCTTCCGATCCTGATCGGCAGCAACCCCATTCGTGCCGCTGTCAACATTCTCCAGTGACGGGCACCGCTGCCCCTCTGTTTGGCCCGTTTACCCACCTGCCTGTGTCGCGTCTGCCTAGTGGTGTCGCGTGTGCTTGGCCAATGTTGAGTCCGCCAGGTGTTCATGTTCGTGTTCAGCCCGAGCCCTTGTCATGTCCACCAAGTAAATTGAGCCCATTTTCCAGCTAACCCAGACCGGGTTGGTTCAGCCCATTTGGTTTGGTCTGGTTAAGCTCGGTTTGGTTTGGTTCAGCCTATTTTCAGACCATTTTTATGCGTTCTTACACCGTTTTCGGTAATTCGAGAACTTCTATATTAGTTTACATGCATATTCACATGATTTAGCATGTTTGGATGTTATAATTACTTTTTTTTATTTATTATTATTATTATTATTATTCATTTCTTATTATTCGTGTATTTATTGATTATAATGCATGTTTATATGATTACTTATTATTATTAATGATATATTTACTTATTAATATTAGTCTTATTTATGTTTACTAAACTGTGTATGTGTGTGTATATATACATATATGTATATTTATTTATTTATCTATTTGTTTGTTCGCGTGTATGTCATTATTTATTTGTATTTAATTATGTATTCTGTATTGTATAACATATGATATTATTATTATTCATGATTAATGAGTATTAACTATTTATTTATTTATTTATTGAATTATTTAATTATTTATATGTTTACTAATACGAGTATATATGATATTTACTTGTGTTTGCTTGTGTATTTATATAGTATAATTATATTATTATTTTATGATTAGAGTATTATTTATCTTCATGTATTTATTATTTATCTAATTATCTATGAGTGTATTTCTTTATTTATTTATTTATTATTTATTTTTATTATTATGTCTCAATTTGCGTGCTACATGTTTAGTTATAGGTTTGTTAGCATTATTTTCTTTATTAGGATGTATTGATGATATGAGCACACACCACGAACATGCATCATATAGAGATATTAGTATTTTACTTAGCAGTGGGTTTCGATGTAGGTTACAGAGTCCGAGCTCGTCGTAGATGTGACAATGCGCTTGGAGCTTGGACCACAGGTCCGTAGGACTCTCCTTCTTGATCTCTGCTTGACTCCTTATGTGTCGAGTTTAATCGTGTTTTATACGTAGGACGACATCGGCAGTGTTTTATCGGATCCCTCCGATGTCGGGCCATTTAGCTGTGTTTTCTACACATGTTTAATAAAACTACAAGGAATGAGATCCCTTGTTGGTTTTCGAACTGAAGCTCTAGAAATATATGATACAAGCCTCTTTCCTAAGCCTATTATATAAGTACGCGCATTTTTATAGATTTCACGAATAAGAGAGTGAGCTGTATGAAGATATGTATGGATCGCACTAGTACTCATTCAAACCATGAGGTAGTGCAGTGTATGATGGTACTGCGTAATACCGCACATTTCCGAAATTTGTGGCACTAACTTAACTGTTTCTTTTGCTACTCGAGTATCGTGGCGGGTGATATGGAAGTTGTGAGGGTGTAAGCGCTATATGTATGTATGAATATGATTATGAGACGTGCATGCAAGATGGTAATTGCTTGAGTATGTTTTCTTACAGCCCAATGTGAGGCAATCTTGAAGTTTTATAAGTTTTTGTGGGTAATGGAATACTCATTTGCTAGATTGTATTAGTTATTTTTTGGACCAATAACATTTGTTACTAACAGTTTTTATGTAATATATGTAGGTCATGTAAATCTTGAGTTGACTTTGGTGGGAGGATAGATAAATGCTACTTACACTTGGGCTCAACACAGTTATTTACTTTCTTACTTTTATTGCGTTTACTTTTATTTGCGTTTGATATCTTTTGACAGGTATTTAATAATGTCTTTTATTCTCATGACACCAAGTGGGTTGTTTCGATCTAGTTTATCGATCGAGTTGTACTAACTGACAACTTTAAACGTGACTCGACTTGATCGCAACATTTCTGATTCAGTTCTTAAGTGAACCGAAATTGAGGTGTTACAATATATATATATATATATATATATATATATATCTGTGTGTGTGTGTGAATTATATAAAGTATATACTTTTTATTTATAGTAATTTAATTGGTCACACTATTCAAAATCTATATAAATAAATATAAAAATAAATAATAAGGGTATTTATAAATTTTCAACTTAGTCCGATTTTTTTAACCTTTTCATTTTAATTATCAAAGGATATAAATTTCGAAATTGAGTAAATGATCAGTTTTTGAGCAATAATCATTAGTAGACAATCGACAAGTAGATTGGTAGCCAAATGACACATAAATTCGGTCCAAAATTAGTCATTGGAGGTGCTTATGTGATAATATTAAGGACACAATAGATAATATTCCTTTAAAGGTTACCGGCCCATAAATATGACATTTTAGGGTGTTTTTGAACAACCTTTGGAGGTTTCAACTATTGAACATTGCATTGGGAGCTATGTTGCTTGCACTTCCTTATGCTTTCTGTAAAACCCATGACTCGAGTTAGGGTTTCATAGTCGTTAGCTGGTCAGTTTGACTGTGGTTCGAGTCAGTTCAGCTTTAGAACACGTGTGCGGGGCCGAGGCCGACCGTGTGCACGTGGTATGAGGATTCATGTATACCCAAGTATCGATGATAGCGTCAGATACGCATCAACAGACTGAGTTATCAGTAGATATGAGAGTATACAGTTGATGATTTTTATTTTTTTCATGTTGTGACCGTACAATTAGTTTAGGCCGAATAACACATTAGGACGTGTTAGATGGTATTCAGGTGGGTTATTAGTTATCCAGCATGTCATTTGGATGTTGTGTTGTTTTGTTTGATTTTATGGGATTTTTCCCAATTTTTCTGGAATTTATTCCGAGTTAGTTATTGTTCTTGACTCGAGCCGGTGTCGAGTCAAGTTCTATTTACGAGTTTGCCACTCCTATATTTCTCATCTCCCTCCCCAAACCCCGATGTCTTCACCGCCGCCGCCCTTGAGGCTGTCGCCACAG
>JAURVB010012959.1:0-87075 GCA_033002965.1 Piper betle | reverse complement strand
CCAGTGCCTCGCACACCCCGGCCGTAGCCTTTTTGTGGGGTAGCTTTCACTGCACTCGGGTGATTGCTATGCCCCGTTTGTGGGGAAGCTCTCACTACCAATTCTAGTGCCAGTGCCTCGCATACCCCGGCCGTAGCCTTTTATGGGGAGGCTATCACTGCACTCCAGTGCCAATGCCTTGTACACCCCGGCCGTAGCCTTTTTGTGGGGTGGCTATCACTACACTCAGGTGATTGCTATGCCCCGTTTGTAGGGAAGCTCTCACTACCAATTCTAGTGCCAGTGCCTCACACACCCCGGACATAGCCTTTTTATGGGGCGGCTATCACTGCACTCCAGTGCCAGTGCCTCACACACCCCGGCCGTAGCCTTTTTATGGGGCGGCTATCACTGCACTCCAGTGCGATGGAGGAATCGCTGTGCCTCACTCACCCCGGCCGTAGCCTTTTTATGGGGTGGCTATCACTACTCCAAAACAATGTCGATGCATTACAAAATTCACGCACATAACACGACCCAGTGTCGGACTGAGTCAATTCATTGACCCTGGTTGCACTCGGTGCATGGTAGTCGAATCTGGGCTCAGGCTGACCTAGGCTACCAACAAGGAAAATACGATGTTCTACCTATTATACGTACCTGATTTGTGATTACGTCTGACTGTGACCTGTGAACCCTAATACAGTAATGGGGAGGTCGCCTGGGACGGAGATAAGGGATGAAATACTCACACAGTAATGGGGAGGTCGCCTGAGACGGAGATGAGGGATGAAATACTCCCTCCTCCTGCATATATATACACTTCAACCATTCCCTCCATTAAATTCTCATGCCCCATCACCTATTGGTATTTCCTAGGTTCAAAGACCCCTTCATTAAATTCTCACACCCCATCATCCATTGGTATTTTCTAGGTTCAACGACCCCTTCTCCTTTTATAAAGAATAAATGACGGCTAGGGTTTGTGGAAGCACCCTTTCACCATAATTCCTTTAACCGGGTAATTGGGTAATTAACACGGTTCACTTAACCTTTTCACTCAACCTCTTAAATGGTATGGTTCACTTAAATGGTTAAATGGATAATTAATTTGTTCGACTCGACTGATTCAACTAGAATCGTCCGATTAGAAATTACTTTTCAATTTAACCGGGTAATTCATACTTAACCCGCTAATGAAAATTTTTTTCTGGGTCTTTACACATTCAGCAAAGCCTTAAGGAACCTCAGGATCGACAAATGAGTTATGCTGATACTCGAAGGAAGGACCCAGAGTTCCAAGTTGGGGAGTTTGTATACCTAAAGACGTCTCCTACGAAGGGGGTGATAAAATTTAAAATATCAGGGAAGTTGATGCCAAGATTCATAGGACCGTTTCCAATCCTGGATCGAGTTGGAAATTGTGCATATAGATTAGCATTGCCACCAAGCCTAGCTGGAGTACACAATATTTTCCATGTATCAATGCTAAAGAAATATGTACGGGATGAAGATCATATCAACACCAATTTTGAAGACTTAGAGGTACAATCAAATTTAACCTACGAGGAAAGCCGATCTGCATCTTAGCAAGAGGAATAATGACACTCAGGAACAAGGAAATGGCAAGGAAGTACCCTAGCCTGTTTGTGGCATAGGAGCTTTTTATTGTAGTAGCATGAACAGATCCCGAAGAAAAATAAATAAAGTTAATCATAATTGTTCTATTGCCTTTTATGATATTTTGGGGACGAAATATTTCCAAGTTGGGGGAGATTGTAAAGACCGTGAAAAAAAAATGGACGCGGACGCGGTTCGGGAAGGACCGGACGTGTTATATTTTTTTACCAGGTTAATTATTTACCCATTTTATTATTTACCTGGTTAATGAAATATGGGTGTAGAGGTGTTTTCACATACCCTAGCCGTCATTTTCATTTTTATAAATTTGGAAAGGGACTTCATTTTTCACATACAGGTGTAAGGGCGTCTTCCTCACCTTAGCCGCCTAGTTCTCCTCTTCCTTACCGGGGCTTCTTCCTTTCTTGGGTATCCTTCTTATCTCCCTATTCTTAGTTTGCATGCATGTTCTTTTTAATTAATAGTAAGCTTGTTAATCTTGTAACTTAAGTCTCAAATCAACAAGAAAGAAAAGAACTAAACTAAACTGGAAAACTGAAATCCCGTCCATGGCCGACGGGTGCAAATCATTGGCGAGATGGGCAACTATAAACAAGTTTGCAAGGCTTCCCCTCACACCCCCGTCGACCCCTCTGGTTGGTGGGTCGAAGGGATGGCTTGCTATGTCCTTGTTTTCCAGTGGGTGGCGGAATTGCAGCTGTGAGGGGGCGAAGTTGCAAGGGTGATGGAAGTGGCGACGTTCTGCTGCAATAGGTGCTGTAATGGACATTCAGAGGAGTAGTCACCTGTTGTGCTTCGTTGACAACATCATGGGTTCCATCACAGTAGTTCAGGCTGCCGGAATAATCCACTACAGACCACCTTCTCGCTGGATTTCATGGCAGCGACCTGCAGAAGTGGGGAGAACGACCATACTTCATGCAACGTACAAAGGTGGCCAATCTTTCTTGTTTTCATGCCAGCCTGAGGTCGTGGAACATCTGAATTGGAGCAAGGTGCAAGAAAGGAGGGGTCTTGAGGCTGGGAGAAGAAGAATAGGCCAAGAGTTGGGCGCCATGATGCAGCACATGGTTGTCTTGGTTAACTGCTGTAAAACACACACTCTAAGCTTCCAATTGGTTGTTGCAGAAGGTTGAAGTTGAGGGAGGACGTGATTCTGGGTGTAGGTGCCAAGAAAAGGGGTGGAGAAGAAGGGCGTGGTCTGGTTTTGGTGCAGAGAAGAGTGGCGACGAGAAGAAGAAGAAGAAGAAGAAGAAGAAGAAGAAGAAGAAGAAGAAGAAGGAGGAGGAGGAGGAGGGTGGTAATTCTGTAAATATTGGTTGACTCGATACCGACTCGAGTTAAAAATAATACGAACTCATAATAAATCCTTAAAAATAATTATTTTAATGGGTTATGGGTAAAGTTACTAAAATAACTAATGATTGTATAAAATCACCACGAGTAATAAAAATACGGTAATGATAAATGGTCGATAATTAATGGGAGTAGGGAATGAAATAAAGATTTTTACCTTTGCTATATTAAATTTAATATTAGGTAAATAAAGTGATTATTTTGATAACGAGTCAGTAATGTAGAAAATGAGTTATTAAACTATAGTCGGGTAGCAATAACTCGCGTCGAACCTAAATAGCAAAATGAAAATAAATAAAGTTCGAAACTTTATTGAGTCGAATAATTTAGAATAATTGTATTAATAATATTTTTGAATAATACAAATTATTTTAAACAATTTAATCAAACAACTTAATTAATTTAATTGTTATAAATAATAGAAGCGATAATAAATTATTATCCGTAAACTAAATCATCAAGATTGGTGTTAAGTAATTATCGTCGCAAAGGAAAATTAAATACTTGTTTATGAGTAATAATTATTTTATCAATTGTTAGGTATTATTTATGATTTAGATAATTAATTTAAAATGTAAAGTATGACTTAAATGAATAAATCACCTGAATAATTTAATATTTAATATTGTTAAATTTTAATAGTGATATATATATTAGTC
Source organism: Piper betle (assembly GCA_033002965.1). NCBI lineage: Eukaryota > Viridiplantae > Streptophyta > Magnoliopsida > Piperales > Piperaceae > Piper > Piper betle. The sequence goes on along the minus strand of JAURVB010012959.1, from coordinate 83,440 downwards.
ATTTAGTTGAATGCATTCCTACTCGAATAAAATTATACTTATGTATAATTTTATATTCTCATTCAAATTAGGATCATTGGTCACAGCTACGAGTTTGAACTATCGAAGTCCGTATAATCATTTGAAATGTTGTTCTTTCCCGTGTTGGCAGCCCTGGTCGGCCGGGGCCCAGATTCGAGGTCAAGGAATTAACTCAATCTGACACGGGGCCACACCTTTAAAATTACGATGTGTGTCTGTATAATTATTTGAAATGTAATAATGTCCATATAATTACTTGAACTAGGAGACCATGATTAATATCAAAATGAATTGGGAGACTACCAAATCTTAGAATGAGCTGGGAGACATTTTCTAATCTCAGAATGAGCTGGGAATCGACTTTTACTAATTTTAGAATGACCTGAGAGACAAATTACTAAACTCAGAATGACCTGAGGGATAATTACTCTTTCCTTGTGTAATAATAATAATAATAATGAGTGAAATGATAATAGGGATTATATTGAGTTGTTTCATTTAATTATGCAGCTTAGTGGTTTTATCACTAACGCGGAATTGCCTCTACAAGTGAGCAGCTTTAGGACTAAAGAATAGAAGTATGGTTGGTGGTTCTTTTACCAACCCAGGTATGGTGAATCGATAATAAGGTTGGACTTCCTTATTATTCTCTTGTGTTATAAATGTAGCTATGGGAAACGGTTCAAAACTGTGGGATGGTTATTTTAAATTTTAAAAAACATGATTTATTACTTTGATTTAAATTATATGTTGTAGGACTATTTGCTGTATTTAAATTCATGTTCTGGAATGTTATACTTACATCAACTATATTTTTAAGTGACACCTAGTCCGGTTTAGGCCGGGTCGTTACAGGTGGTATCAGAGCAACTTGGTTACGTGTTAGATAGTGGGCTGGAATATGGACATTGGCTAGGCTGTCAGTCATGGGCCAAAGAAGGTCGTCAGTTGGGGTTAGCAACGGGCCACGCGTAGGAATTTTGGGGATGAAATTTCCTAAGGTGGGTGGATTATGAGATCCCTCAACTTAATCCCACATCTAATACCTGCTGGGAGAAGATCCTATTTATATGTGAAAATAGACTATAGATCTATAACTTGGGTTAACCATTTTAAAGAAATGACTTAGGACCATTACGTTGCACTTTGGGCCGGGTCGTTACAGGTGGTATCAGAGCAACCTGGTTACGTGTTAGATGGTGGGCTAGATTATGGGCGTTGGCTAGGCTGCCAGTCACGGGCCAAAGAAGGTCGTGGGTTGGGGTTAGGAACGGGCCAAGTGTAGGAATTTTGGGGACGAAATTTCCTAAGGTGGGTGGATTGTGAGATCCCTCAACTTAATCCCACATCTAATACCTGCTAGGAGAAGATCCTGTTTATAAGTGAGAATGGACTATAGATCTTTAACTTGGGTTAACCATTTTAAAGAAATGACTTAAGCCTATTATATTGCATTTTGGGCCGGGTCATTAAAGTATCTTACATCTTAATCGACTGAGAGTGGCTCTGATACCAATTATGTAACGCCCCAAATCACGATTAACACTCGTGAACTAGACTGGCATGTTACAAGCCCTAGTTAGGTTGGCTAACCCGAACCCAACTCGTGTGGATCAATCTCGGCGTCTTAGGATGAAGATACGACTCATCATACATCAATGAAGGCACGGAATCCTAACATGATACTACATGGATGACATGCAACCTAAATTACACACCAATACAATTACAATCAAAATCAATAAAAAATCTAAACTAACACAGACATTATCTCCCCTAAAAGTGAAATTAGAGGCCACCCTGTCCAATAATATATATAAATATATATATGCATGTATCAACAATTTCATTCACACAGAATCTAATCTACTATCCACTCATTCTAAAGCTTGGGTTTCAACCCACCACACTTCTACTACGCAATATATTCAAATGTCCTTTTCATGTCATCAGGTCTTAGTATTTCATCTCATCATGTCCTCATATTTTAGCATTTAATCACATCACATTAATATAATAACATCATAACAAAATATTAACCACTCTATCGATTGACATGTGTGCAAGAGACATCAATGCTCCTCCGTCCAGGTTGGCACATCCAACTCGTGATCATTACCTACATATAGTATAAAAACACGTCAGTAATAAGCATTACTGGTCCGGTAAGAAAAATAACTATAACAAGCTAGCTATGAGAGCAAACTCTCATATAAAAGAAAACATCATATACTCCTCGTGAACACTCTGAAGGGCACTTACTAAGGAGTCACTGGGCTGTAGAACCGATAGCATCCCGAACTGACTGATCTATTACTGCTGATGCCTCTCTCGGCATTTTCTTACTTCATTTCCTGGTCTCAAATCCTAAGCCTTCTCCTTACCTCCATATTTCTCCTGGCCTTGAGCATGAAGGGCGAGTACTCTCAGGCAGTCGCCTTTAGTACCCCTTGGACCACAAGTCCAGACATGCGCTGTACTAAATAGTACCCGTAAACCAGAATGTTCTCCTAGTGTGAGAAAATCAAACTCAAAGTTGTCAGGATCCGTCGGGAATGGAACAATCCGTTGCACTAATCCAGATCTTGCTTTCACTGTCACGGACGGCATCCGGTCATGGTACATGCAGTCAGTTTCTTCATCTCTCGTCTCATTGAAAACTCGATAAAATTATATATATAGGCCTAGGAAGGGCTTTGTGTAATAGGCCCAAAGGTAACTTGTGGTGGATCTTGTTTTCAAAATCATCCTCGAGGGATCTCACCCTCAAGGGGTTATTAATCCAGAAAATTGTTTGGTTAAATGACCCGAATTAAGTGGGATCCAATAAAACGCCACTTAACCCGTCTTGCAAATAATAAAATATACATAAAATAGAAGAGAACGTAAAACAGAGACAAATCCTGAATGGACTGGGTAGACGCTCCAAACGTGTCATCCGCGCCTAGGCGGCGAGCTCCTACTCTGTACCTACACATCAAAACTAAATAGTAATGCCTGCTAACTAAATGATGCATCAAATTCAATGAACATCAATCAAAAATCAAATAATCGTAAGTATGAAAAATAATTCTAACTAATCCTATCATACCAATTTTACTGTGTTTTTCTAAGTTACGTCGTAGTCACTTATCATGCTCTCTTTAGATCACTTACTCTTCATTCACACCTAATCTCATCAATAAATCATATCAATAAGTAAGCATTATCACATCAATAAACAATCCTACATGCTATGCTAACAATCATCAAGTTTAAATTATAAATTTGTTGGTAATTATACCTCACATCCTCGACGATCTGTGATGGCTAGGGTCTCGTCGCACGTCTCGTCAGGTTCAACTGGATGAACTCTGCGGAAAATCTGGTGAATTCCAGAAAATCCGATTTTCTGGTAGGTTTCAGTAGTTTTCCGACAGCTTTCGGCGGTTTTCCGGTGATAGTTGTCGGTGGCGTCCACTGGCCGAAAAGTGGTCATATTGGTTACCATTGGAACCGGCTCGGCATGTCTGACGCATCTACAGCATTGACATGATTGGTGGAAGTGGTGGCTCACTAGAAAATGGCTAAAACAGTGTTGGCAGTGATGGGTGACTCAATCAGGCTGGCCTGGGTGGCGACGGCCTCCACTTCGGTCAGGAAAGGTCACTTGGTGGTCGAAGGTGTTAAAGTGACCACTGGATGGTGGCTGCGACGGTCGCCAGTGGCAAAATTGGCAACGTGACGGAAACGTAATAGTGGCGCTAGGCGCGGCGATTCCGACATCACGGCAGCCTAGCAGGGGCCGGGGCTAATCGGGCGGCACGGAAACACTATGGCGTGGGCCTGGCTATGACGATCGACTGCAGGCCAACGTCAGTGGCGGTGGCGGCAACAAGAAAAAGGGGCTGCAATCAGGGTTTGGGGAAAAAGATGTCGGAGGAGAAAAGGAAAGGGCTCGTGGCAAAGTCGTAAATAATACTTGATTTGTGTCCTGTTCGAGTCAAGAATAAAAACTTAGTCTTATTAAATCCTAAAAGAATCGGGAAAAGTCCCATAAAATCAAACAACAACCAAAACATCATAATGATATGTTCTAGAACTATCAACCCACCCAAACTCCCCGTAACGCGTCCTTACACGGTAAACGACCTAAAACTAATTGTACGGTCCACTATATATAAAATAAAAAACAACTGGCATACACTTATATATTCTGATAACTCATTCTATTCTACTGTGTTCATGACATTATCATCATATACTTGGGTACGCATGACCCTCATGGCTCATACACACGACTGGCATCGGCTCAGTACACGTGTTCAGAAACTGACTCGACTTGAAAATAACTGTTGAACCAACCAGTTTTGAATATAAAACCTTGACTCGAATCACAGGTTTTACACCATTGTGCTAGCTGGAGTCTAACGAAGTAATTATAGTCAGGCCAGAGATGGTGAGGGAAGCAACTGAAAAGGTGAAACTTATTTTGCAAAGGTTTAAGGTAGCTCAGGATTGACAAAAGAGTTATGCTGATACTCGAAAGAGGAACCTAGAGTTCCAAGTTGGGGAATTTGTGTACCTAAAGACTTCTCCTATGAAGGGGGATAAGATTTAGAACATCAAGGAAGTTGAAGCCAAGATTCATAGGACCATTACACAATGGTTTCCATGTGTCAATGCTAAAGAAATATTACAAGATGAAGATCATATAATCACACATTTTGAATACTTTGAGTTACAATCAAATTTAACCTATGAGGAAATGCTGATTCGCATCTTGGCAAGAGAAACAAAGACACTAAGGAACAAGGAAATTCTTTTGGTAAAAGTATTGTGGAAAAATCAGGAGTCAAAGGAAGCTACATGGGAGACTGAACAAGAAATGGCAAGGAAATACTCCAGCCTATTCGTGGCATAAGATTCTTATAATTGTAGTAGCATGAACTGATCCTGGAGATAAAACTAATCATGATTGTTCTGTTACCCGTAATTGGGGAGATTGTAAAGACTGTGAATATATATATATATATATATATATATATATATATATAAATATATATATTCGACTCGGTCTGGGAAGGATCAAATGATGGAGAATTAATATTATTAATTATATTATATTCTCTACCCGGTTAATTATTATATTTTATTATTTACCTAGTTACCCGTTTAAATAAAATACTAGTGTTAGAGTGTTTTCACATACCCTAGCCGTCATTTTCATTTTATTTTATCAAGGGGGCGTCATCCTCACCCTAGCCACCTTCATTCTCCCATCTTCTTCTCCTCAGCCGATGCCAGCATCCTCTTTGGTTGGGTATTCTTCCTATCTCCCTAATCTTAATTTTCATGCATGCATATTTTGAATTTATAATAAGCTTGATAATCATAAGAATTAAAGTCTTAAATCAGTAATGAAAAAAACTAAACTAAATGGTATGCAACTGAAATCCTGCCATGGCCGACGAGTTCGCAAGTTTGGCAAGATAGGAAATCACGGGCAAGCTTCGCCGGGAATCAGTGGTGACTGTCATTCCGACGTCAGAAGATGATCCTACTCTCTTCTTTGATCAATATATGGCCGATCTCGCATGTGTAGATGCCATCCTGGGGTAGCAAATAGCCAAAACGAAAAATAGAGGTGACAACGATGGGTGAAGAAATTTGGCCGTCCTGCATAGTGATGGGTTCCAATCTAGCTGGGGAAAGTTGATAAAGGGTCGAGGGTGTCAAGGCGACCACCCAATTGGGGCAGCAACACCGCCGGTTGTGGATAAAGTGATTAAATAAAATAATGATTTTACCTTTACCATATTAAATTTAATATTAGTTAGATAAAGTGATTAATTTAGTAACGAGTAATAAAGTAGAAAATGGGTTATTAAACTATAATCATGTAAAAATCACAAGCGTTGAACCTAAATAGCATAATGGAAATAAATAAAGTTCAAAACTTTATTGAGTTGAATAATTTAAAATAATTGTATTAGTAATATCTCTAAATTAGAATAATATAAATTATGTTAAATAATTTAATCGAACAAGTTAATTAATTAAATTGCTATGAATAATGATAGCGATTAAAAATTATAACCGAAGGAAAATATACAAATAATAGTAATTAAATATTTATTTATTAAATTGCTGTGAATTATAATTTAGATAATTAATTTAAACTTTATAGTAGGATTTAAAAAATTATGTCACATGAATAATTTAATATTTAATATTGTTGAATTTTTGTCATGATATATATTAGTCATGTAGTTGCATGAATTTCTACTCGAATAAAATTATACTTATGTATAATTTTATGTTCTCATTCAGATTAAAATCATTAGTCACACTTGCAGGTTCACTTACAAACTATCTAAATCTGTATAATTATTTGAAATGTTGTATTTTCCCTTATTGGCATCCCTGGTTGGCCTAAGCCTAGATTTGACCACCATGCACCGAGTACAACCGGGGTCAAGGAATTACTCAGTCTGACACGGGGCCACACCCTTTAAAACTTCTATGTGGGAGTCTTGGTCGACTTGAGTATCTGACCACCATGCACTGGAACGTAACCAGGGTCGAATCAGTTCGGCAGAAGGCAGCACCCCCTAAAAGATTAAACACTTGCCCCCATGCCGAAAGGGGTGACAGGGCACAGTGGCGCAAGAAGTCTTATTATGCACTTGTGATACCGAGAGGGTGAGTCAATGGCAAATATCGGTAACTACAGGCCGTGAGCCACGTAGCGTGTGTGCACATGCATGGGATTGGAGCTGATGGGGGTGGCCACCCCTCCCACCATAATTTAGCTCAGCATTGGCTCATAACTACTAAAAGTCTCTTTAAATGTTTATTAGGATTATATTGACTTCTTTCATTTAATTATGCGGCTTAGTGGTTTTATTACTAACGCGGAATTGCCTCCGCAGGTGAGCAGCTTTGAACTGAGGACTAAAAGTGTGTTGTTGAATCTTTTACCAACCCAGGTTTGGTGAATTGATAATAAATTGGACTTCCTCTTTATTCTCTTGTGTTATAAATGTGGCTATGGGAAACGGTCCAAAATTGTGGGACTTTGAGTTAGTTTATTTTATTCATTGTCACATGCTATCAAAACATGTTTTATTTTTATGATTTATAAATTCTAGACTTATTTCTTATATTATGAATCATGTTCTAGAATGTTATTATTACATCAGTTATATTTTTAGGTAACACCCGGTCCGGTTCGGGCAGGTCGTTACAGACCTGCTATCCCGTACCAAATTGTGGCATTAATCTTGACTTCACATGACTACTACCATTGTAGTAGACTTTCAAGCAAGGTTATCAATCAAGATGAGAATACACTAGTATCACTCTATTTGGTCAGCATTGTAAAGATTGTAAATATATATATATATATATATATATATATATATATTTGACTTGGTCTGGGAAGGCTTAAACATTGTAGAATTATTATTAATATTATATTATTATTATATTTTATTCACAACCTAGTTAAAGTCTAGTGTTGGGGTGTTTTCCCATACCCTAGGCAGCGTTCTTGCATCTCGTCTTCGTGTCCTGTTCGGTATGCTTTCCTTGTCCTTCTTTTGCTCATTTTATAGTTGCTATTTTGTTTTCCCGTAAGCATGCATTCCATGATCGCCATGCTAATTCTGCTGCTTCATCAATTCATGATCGCCATACTAATTCTGCTGCTTCATCAAGGCATGATTCTTTTGGGTTGTTTGTTTTGCCGAGTGTGTGTTGATTGTCTTCTCTTTCTGCTTGCTGCTCCTTGTGTTGGTGTTGTTTGCGGTGCAGGAAACAAGGGGAGCCTTCCTTGCTGTGCTTTTTGGTCAGGCTTCATGCGCCTCAACGCATGGCTATGCGTGCCTTGGCGCATTACTCGTGCACTTTGGTGCTCGGCCATGGGCAGCAGCGTGCATGAACCCTTTTATTCTTCTTCCTGTTTTAAATTGGTTGGTTGACGTTTTGGTCGGGTAATTTATCATTGGTTGCTTGTGGACATCGTCATGGAGTGAAAGGAGGGAGTGTTGGGTGGTATTGCATGAGTTATAAAGGGGTAATAGATTGTCATAATAGGGAGTATTGATGACCTGATCATCGTTGAGTGGTAATAATATTGTTGATCACGGCTATTTTCACTTTGTTCATTGTTATCAGTTCGTTACTGTTTTGCTAATGAATTTAATTAAAGCTAGTACTCATTCGTGTTAATGATAATTCATGATTGTTGTTAAATTATGGTCTGAATGGTAGATTAATTCGGGTGGTCAATAAATTTATCAATTTCATCCTAACTATAGATATAGCTGTTAGGATTGATTAAAGTAACAAAAGATGGTGTCTTTAATATTTACGTTATAAATACGCGTAGGTAATCATAGGGTGGTTAAGTATGAACTAATTTTCAACTATGATTAGTCACTATTTGATTAAGTAAAACACTGTTAATCCATGTATAATATAGTTGATATTATAGTTTATTAAATGCCATTAATTAATAAATTAAGTATGACATTTTTCCTTGATTTATAAGATAAAGTGGGTACCTTTACCATATTCAAAAATTAATATTATGTAATAGTGAAAATAACACACCAACTAAGATAGAATATTATTAAACCATTTTCAAATATAATTAAGGTAGTAATATAGGTTAATAAACTATAATTGTGTGAAAATCACAAGCGTTGAACCTAAATAGATACATTTATTGAGTGGAATAATTTAAAATAATTTTATTAGTATTATCCTTCAATTAGGATAATACAAATCATTTTAAATAATTTAATAGAATGACTTAATTAATTGCTACTTAAATAGTATGAGTTAATAGAAAGTTAATAGATTATTATAGGTATACCAAAGCTTTTAATCAATGAATTAAGTATCTAGTACTCACTAAATTGATATTAATAATGATAGTGATTAAAATCGTAAACTAAATTGTCAAGATTGTGGTTAAGTAATTATCATCTCAAAGGAAAATATAATAATAATAGTAATTAAATACTTGTTTAGAAGTAAATAATTATTTTATCATTAGTGAAGTGTGAATTATGATTTAAATAATTAATTGAAAATGTAAAGTATGACTTAAATGATTATGTCACATGAATAATTATTTATCTCACTAGAGTTGTCGTAAATGTTGAGAATTTAATATTTAATGTTGTTGAATGATGCATGCTTTATGTTGTCGAATTCTAATAATGATATATTTAAGTAATTTAATTGCATGCATTTTTACGGAAATAAAACTATACCTATGTATAATTTTATGTTTTCGTTCAAATTAAGATCATTGGTTACGGTTGTGAGTTCACTTACGAACTATCCAGGTCCATATAATTATTTAAAATGTTGTATTTTCCTATTTTAGCAGCCCTGGTCGGCCTGAGCATAGATTCGATCACCATGCACCGAGTGCAATCGAGGTCAAGGAATTGACTTAGTCCGACACAGGGCCTCACCCTTTAAAAAAATTACTATATGGGAGTCATGGTCGACTTGAGTTCATATCAAACCACCTGAGCGCAACCGGGGTGAATGAATTGACTCAATTCGTCATAGGGAAACACCCCCTGAATGATTAAATACCTACCCCCATGCCAAAAGGGGTGACAGGGCACAGTGGCGCAAGACAGCTCATTATGCACTTGTAATACCGAGAGGGTAATGCAATGGAAAATATTAGTAACTACAGGCCGTGGGCTATGTTGCGTGTGTGCGCATCATGGGATTGTAGCTGGATGGGGTGGCCACCCCTCCCAGCATAATTGGAGCTCAGCATAGGCTCATAACTACTAAAAGTCTCGAGAAATGATAATAGGGATTTTATTAACTTGTTTCATTTAATTATGCAGCTTAGTGGTTTTATCACTAACGTCGAATTGCCTCCGCAGGTGAGCAGGTTCGAACTGAGGAATAAAAGTGTGGTTGGTGGTCCTTTTATCAACCTAGGTTTAGTGAATTGATAATAAATTGGACTTCCTTTTATTCTTTAGTGTTATAAATGTCGCTATGGAAAATGGTCAGAGATAGTGGGACTTTGTACTCACCTAGCGTATTGTCACCTGCTATTAGAACATGACTTATTTTTATTACTTATAAATTTCTAGACTCATTTGCCATCATGTTCTTGAATATTATTGTTATATCATTTGCATTTTTGAGTAACCCCCAACCGATTAGGGCAGGTCGTTACAAGCATGGTCTGTTATGTCTGAAGTCCTTGTCTGCATCGCCCTCAGTTGGGGTGAAATTGTCATCGCAAGATCGGTCTACAAGCACCTACCTGCACTGTAAACCCTAATTAGTACCATGAAGGTACCTCTATACTCAGGGGCTTAACCCTAAAGTTCAAAATATGAACCTAATCATGCTAGCGAAACATAAAGGAATCCCTATTTCTCTAAAAGACACTTCCGCACTAACCCTCTATCTATGCCCAATACTCAAATGCAAGTTGTACTCCTCTAGCTGGTTGGCCAATCGCTAAAGGGGTTAAACTACATGTGTTACCATCTACTAACTATCTGATTTGTGTATGCTAGTTGTGGCCCATAGATGTACTATCATGCTATCTGAACACTCTGATCATTGTGGCTGTCCCATTTGGAGGTTATATTGTCTTGTTCTCTAATTGTATCCATGTGCATCCCTACGAGACTGTCAATAACAGTGTCTAATGGGGTTATCTTGCAATATTCATCTAACCCAAGGGCATCGGGTCAAGACAATGGTTGCAAGAGAGCTGGTGAAGTTGAATCCTATGCCATCTTATCAGAATAACCTTAGTTTTCCTAACTCCTCCATTCTGCTGATGCCACTATATCTATATCTTGTTCCTCAAACTCTGACTGTAACGACCCGCCTGAACTAGACTGAGTGTTACTTAAAAATATAGGTAATGTAGATGTAACATTCCAGAACATGAATTGAAATACTGCAAATATGTCTCCCAACATATAATATAAATCATAACAATAAATCATGTTCTCTAAAATATAAAATAACCATCCCACAGTCTCGGACCATTTCCCATAGCCACATTTATAACACAAGAGAATAATAAGGAAGTCCAATTTTATTATCAATTCACCAAACCTCGGTCCCTTTTATTCTTTAGTCCAAAGCTGCTCACCTGTGGAGGCAATTCCGAATTAGTGATAAAACCACTAAGCTGCATAATTAAATGAAACAAGTCAATAAATTCCCCATTATCATTTCGAGAGTCTTTTAGTTGTTATGAGCCTATGCCGAGCTTGTTATATGCTAGGAGGGGTGGCCACCCCATCCAGTTACCATCCCATGCATGCGCACACACGCTACGTGGTCCACGGCCTGTAGTTACCGATGTTTGCCATTGACTCACCCTCTTGGTATCACAAGTGCATAATGAGCTGTCTTGCACCATTGCACCACCCTCTTGCCCCTCTCGGCATGGGGACAGGTGTTCAATCTTTCAAGGGTGCTCCCTTGTGTCGAATTGAGTTGACCCTGATTGCATTCCAGCAGCGCATGGTGGTCAGATACTGAAGTCAACTAAGACTCCCACATAGTAATTTTAAGGGTGTGGCCCCGTCTCGGACTGAGTCAATTCCTTGACCCCAGTTGTACTCAGTGCATGGTGGTCGAATCTGGGCTCCGCCCGACCAAGGTTGCCAATAAAGGAAAATACAACATTTCAAATAATTATACGGACATGGATAATTCGTAAGTGAACTCGCAACTGTGACCAACGATCCTAATCTGAACGTGAACATAAAATTATACACAAGTATAATTTTATTCGGGTAGAAATGTATGCAACTAAACAACTAATATATATATCATTATTAAATTTGAAAACATAAGTATGCAACCATTCAAAAATATTATATATTAAATTCTCAACAAATCTAAGGAGATAATTATTTATTCATGTGACATAATAATTTAAGCTCTACTTTACATTTTAAATTAATTATCCAAAACATAATTAATACTTAATAAATGATAAAACAATTGTTAACTGATAAACAAATATTTAATTACTATTATTAGTACATTTTCCTTTGAGATGATAATTACTTAAACACGGTCTTGATGATTTAGTTTACGGTTATTTTTTTTAGTCGGTATCATTATTAATATTAATTTAATTAATTAAATCATTTGATTAAATTAATTAAATTAATTTGCATATTCTAATTCAAAGATATTACTAATACAATTCTTTTAAATTATTCAACTTAATAAAGGTTCGAACTTTATTTGTTTTCATTGTGCTATTCAGGTTCGACGCTTGCGATTTTTACCTGATTATAGTTTAGTAACCCATTTTCTATATTACTGTCTCGCTATTAAAATAATCACATTATTTACCTAATATTAAATTTAATATGGCAAAGGTAAAATCTTTATTTTATTAATCCCTTGTAACCATCCAATTTAATTTAATCACTTGTAGTATGCCGATTAATTATCGACTGTTTATCACTACCGTATTTTTTTATTACGCGTGGCGATTTTATATAATAATTAATTAGTTTAGTAACTTTGCTCATAACCCATTAAAATAATTATTTTGAAGGATTTATTACGAGTTAGTATTCTTTTTAACTCTGAGTCGGTGTAGAGTCAACCCATATTTACAAAACTGTCATCTTGTTCTTCCCCAATGCTCCTTCTCCTCCAAACTCCATCCTTGCACCCAAAAACAGGTCTGTCATTCTTCTTCTTCACTCAAAACCAGACCACGTCCTTCACTAACTACTTCCCCAACAATCCAATTGAACAACCATATAAACATCCCAACCAAACGTCAACAACAAAATAAAAACAACAAGTGATGAAGCATAAAATTCGTGCTTTACAACAGCGATCCAAGTGGAACACCGTCCTGCACCCAAAACCAGACTTGTTCTTCTTCTCCCAGCCTCAAGACCCCTCCTTTCTTTCACCTTGCTCCAATTCAGATGTTCCATGACCTCAGGCTGGCCTCAAAACAGTACGGATCAGCCACCTTTGGACATTGCATGGAGAATGGTCATTCTCCCCACTTCTGCACTTCGCCGCCATGAATTCCAGCGAGAAGGTCATCCGTTGTGGCCTGTGCCGGTGACCTGAGCTGTTGTGATGGAACCTATGATGCTGTCGACGAAGCACAACCGGTTTATACCCCTTTGAATCTTCCATTACAGCATCTATTGTCACCCCTTGCAACTCCACCCACAAACAGCTGTAATTCTGCCACCAATTGGAAACCAGGGACACGGCAAGCCCTCCCTTTGACCCAGCAGCAAGAGAGGACGTCGTGGTTGACAGGGAATGCCTTTTAAATGTTTTTATGGTCACTCATCTTGCCAAAATTTCAGAGTACTCGGCCATGGACGGGATTCCATTTTTTAGTTTAGTTCTTTTATTTCTTGTTGATTTAAGGATGTAGCTAATGATTAACAACCTTATTATCAATTAAAAAGAATACGCATGCGAAAAAATTAAGATGAGGGAGATAGGAAGGATGCCCAAGTAAGGAAGAAGCACCGGCAAGGAAGAGGAGAACTAGTAGCTAAGGTCAGGAAGATACCCCTTGCACCAAAAATGACGTCCTCTTTCAAAATTATAAAAATGAAAATGACAGCTAGGGTATGTTAAAACACCCCTACACCGTATTTCATTTAACTGGGTAACCGGATAAATAATAAAATATATTAATTAACCTGGTAGGATTAACCGGGTAGAGAATAATAATAATAATTCTCCAACCTTCGTCCTTCCTAGACAGCGTTTGGTCCTTCCCAAACCGTGTCGAATATATATATTCACATTCTTTACAATATAGGCAAGCTATAAAGGAAGTTACAAGTCTAAACATGTACGAATATAACCACGCGGAGTGCTGGGCCAGCCTATCGAACGAAGAAAGAGATCATTGAGCCTATTTAGCTGGGCTGGGAATTGTAAAAATGGAAAAGTCTCCAATTGAATGGGGTGGGAAAAAGAGGTTTAGAAATGGCCGGATTAGCAGGAGGGCGGCCTCACCCTGAAAGAAAGGTGTAGGTACATAAAGGAGGCTGGAAGCATTTCCAATCAAACTAGGACTGCCAAGTAGCTTAGCAGCCAGATAACAAGGAGCAGCTTACAAGACCGTTGAAGGAAGGGATCGCAGCCCAATCAAACAGACCGACCTTGCAGCCTGAACGCATGGAAAGGAGCGAAGAGGCCTGGAGCGTAGATAGTCAGCTTCTACACTATGACCCAGGAGGGGGTCGCCCTTAACTAGCTTATGTAAAAAGAAAAAGAAAGAAAAAAGTTGAAAAAAAATGCAAATTGTATTTCGCTGATTCTTCTGTTTCACTTGCAAAAATCTGCGAAGGGACTAATGGTTGTCTAAACCAGGTAATCAAACCCAAGTGCCCCTGGTCGAGCCCATGTGTGCACAACTATTCATCAAAAACAGTCCACTGTGGTTCCAAATCAAAGGAAGAAGATTAAAAAAAAGAGAATAAGAAGGGCTGGTGAGGATTTGGGGACTTGAAATGAAGAACCAAAAATTGTTGGGCAGGTGAGGATTTAATTGCTGTAATTGGGAACTGTAAAGGTGTTGCGAATTCTATAAAAGCACCACATTAACGGGAAGAAAAAGGGGGCTCATTGCTTTTAAGAAAATTAAAGAAGAAAAGAAGCAAACAAGAAGAGCGGAGAAGGTGAGGAGTCCCTCACCAGAGATCCACTTCTAGTGATCCCCCAACCTGTTATTATCAACCTTGAAGTGCTCCTCGACCACGCCCAGCCATGAACTTCGTTTGAGGAGCCCGAAGTGGGGGAGTTCGACGTTGGTACAAAGGCAATAAGGAAAGAAGAAGAAGGAGCAAACGGAGAAAGGGGAGGAGGAAGAGACCACCTGCGTGGAGCTTGGAGTGCTCACCCATCACAAGTCATCTCTGGCCAAACCGACACTACTACTGGACTCTCCTCAATACCGCCAACAAACCCGAATCAAGATCTGCCGCTGATAAAGTGCAACAGCAGCATGCGGTCATCTTTCTAGCCTCCGTCCAGCTGACCGGAGCCACCGCAGGACAAGCCAACACCACCAATCGATCATCCTTGTCTTCAAGTACGAAAGCAGATCAAGCCCCACCACAGTAAGCCACCACCTTCGCCAGAAAATGACGACAAAGTCACGGCCAAGATCAGTTTTGCGGGAACTTTTGGCCATGCCACCGCCGTCCACGGCCTCTTTCAGCCAAGGGATCATCATTGAAAAATTCATCACTCCTAGATACACTGATCTGGGCGATCGCCACCACTGGGAACGTTGTCGCCGGAGCAGCCAAAGTCACCACTACACCACCCACCGAAGTGGGTCTATCAGGCCTGTTTATGTTGTTCATGTCCACGAACACATCCCACTACCTGACGATCTAATCAAATCCGAACTGACCTGGACCGTGACCACCAACGTAGACCGCGTCCGTGGGCGGCCCATGACCCGGATTGAAGCTAGCGCACTACCCACCACCAACAATCTAGCGCGTGCAAAGAGAAAAGCAAGGCCGCGTATGCCACCCTGTCTGATTCAGCATTTATTTGCTCTGACACAACCCAAAATGGTCCAATTTAGTCAATTAACACTCCAAAAGAATTTGAAGGACTTCCTAACCTCGGATCGAGGCCAAACCACCCATTTTCGGTCGTTCCGTATGTAGTGGCGAGGTTATTTAAAGGATTTGAAGACAAGAAGGGGACAAACCATGACATTGGAGTCAAAGCCATTAAAGACGGATTTAATAAAAAAAAGAATTAGTGGATTGTAATTAACAATATCCCCGTGCACTGACTTAGGGATTCAAGTTGAACCTTAAGGAACCACATAAAAATCTTGGGTGTTTATTCCTCATTGGCAACATTTTATTTATTTTATAACTCGTATGATTTCTTTGTACAACAAAGGTGCCTTAGTCCTTCTGGACCCACTTATCTAACTCGACTCAAAGACGTGATTCGTGGGGGCGATGATCCTACGCCCGAACAGATCTTAAACTTGATTAATTATAATAACCAAATGGTGGTATGTCAAGAGTAATATAAAGGAATTTGAGGAACAAAATTTTCTTAGAGTGAGTTGAATGTAATATCCCTGAAAAGGCAAACTATTCTCGCATTCATTACATACCAGCTTAAGATTCCAACTTGGTTAATTACATTTAAAATGATGACTAAACATATGTGTTTAGGTTAATATGGTGAGGTCTTTACAGGAGTAAACCTGAGATTGTGTATGCCAAGAGAAAAAAATTCTAACGTTTGTGTAACACCCCGTTTCGGCTCACCCGTGAACCGACCCGGAAATGTCACCGGCGACCGAACCGTTTGCTAATCTACTGGGTTCGGCTAAGCCGACCCGGATCTACCCTCGGTGTCTCAAGATGGAGATGCAAACATGGAATGCATGGATGGGATGCGTGGGTTCTAACGTAGTCCTACATGCATGCTATGATGTGCAAGCAAAACAAAACCATGCAACGGCAAGAAAATTTTAATTAAAAATTATCCACAACAAGGGTATATAAATATTTTATCAAAATACGATAAAACATGATAATCTACCGTAGCATTCATCGTTATCTCTTTCGTTTCAATTGAACCGAGCCTAAACTCCAAACTCACTACTCATTCATATTTATCCATTCATTTCATATCAAGCAATTTATCTAAACAAACACATCAAAATTATCATTCACATAGCAATAACACACCGTCATTATACGTTACACGTGGCAGGTACATGTGTGCGCGGTTCCGTGCTGCTCCTCCGCAGTCCCGACAGCTTTCATCGCTCGCATTCCTCACCTACATATATATAGAAAAAGCGTCAATAACGAGTGTTACCGGCCCGGAAAATAACTAATATCAATCTGGCACAGGAGAGCAAACTCTCATGTTGAATGAAAACCATATACTTCCTCAAGAACTCTCATCAGGGCACATACGGGAGCCGTCGCCCTCGGGTCGACAGCGTCCCCCTATCTTTCACATTCTCATGCCTCGGCCATTTCTCTATTGCTTCTCGCGTCAAATCTCATTCCTTTCCGCCCTCTACACCTTCCATATTACTCTTGGCCTTGAGCACGAAGGCCGAGTACTCTCAGGCAGTCGCCTTCAGTACCCTTTGAAACCACAAGTCTAGACATACGCTGCAATGCAGTACCCGTGAACCTCCACACTTCTCCGGGTTTGTGGAACTCAAAGGTGGAGTTGTCAGGATCCCTCGGGAATGAAACGGCCCGCACACCATTCCAGAGCCCACTGTCGACACACACGTGCCCGCTCGCGTAGCACGGTAGTCGGATTTCCTCATTCAGTCTCTCACAAAAACACGAAAACTATACATATATATATAGGTCTGGGTTTAGATTTATACAATAGGCCCGAAGGCAACGTGAGCCGGATCTGAAGTTTGAAAACAAACTCGAGGGATCTCATCCTCGAGGGTTATTAATCCGGAAAATCATTGGCTAAATGGCCCGAGTTAAGTGGGATTCAATAAAACGCCACTTAACCGTCCTGCACATAATAAATCAAATACACAAGAGAGTAGCGTAAATCAGATAACGAGTCCTAAACGGACCTGGTAGAAGCTCCAAACAGCTCCACGCGCCTAGGCAGCAAGCTCCTACACCATACCTACACAATCAAGCTAAAAACTAACGCCCACATGATGAATCACACATCCTATAGCATGCACACACAATCAACACAATCACTCATCAATCAACACACATTAACCTATATCAATTCTAGCAAGTCTACTTAGGCTAGTTTGCATTAGATCATGATCATCACCTAGTTATCCTAATTAATTTCTTAGTCTCCATTTTTAACACAACTCAATCAAACAAATTTCATATTTTATCCTTAATCAAATCTACATTTATATATATTATTATAACATACAATTCACCAATCCTAGCATGCAATTCTAATAATCAAAACTTTCAAATAATTAAATTAAATTAAATTGTACCTCTCGTCGTCGAAAATCGGCGACGGCTAGGGTTTCCATTTCGTGGCTCCAAACTCGAATTCGGCACCTAGCGGCATCCGAAGTTCGATCAGATTGGATCGGGTGCGTTCGGCGGATGATCCGGCGAATTTCCCAAAAATCCAATTTCCTGTGGTTCCGACAGTTTTCCGGCGAGTGTCGACGGTTTTCCGTCGGATTCCGGCGGTTTTCCGGTGATGATTCAGGACGGAGCAATCAGGGGGTCTATCGGCACCAGCTCGATGATCTTGGTCCAATGGTGGTGTCAAACAGGGTAGCCGAGGCGGCAATGGCCATTGGCGGCGGCATTGAAAATGGGCGGCGACGGCGGTGTGCTCCGGTCGGGGCTGCGGACGGCCTCGACGATGCTCGGGATGGTGGGGGAAATGTCGGCGACGGCGAGGGGTGGTCGTCGGGGCCACAGCGGCGGTGGCGCGGCCCGGACGGCGGCAGAATCCGGCTCGAAGTGGCGGCGGCCGAGGTGGTTTCGTGGGGCGATTCCAGAATCGTGGCGGCACGGTGAGGCGGGGCGGCGTTGATCGGCGGCTGTACGTCGTCGATGGCAGCGGCGGCGGCGAGCACGAGGGGTGGCGAGGGTTTGGGTGAAGAAGGGTCGGGAGGGAGAAAAAACCCTCAATGGCAGTTTCGTAAATAAGTATTGACTTGATTCCTACTCGAGTCAAAATAATATCTAGTTGTAATAAATTCAAAAATCTACAAAAATATGGAAAAATTCCATAAAATAAAGCAAACACAACAACATCCAAATGACATGCTCTATAACTAATAAGCCCCGCCCGAATATAATCCAACGCGTCCTAACGCGTTATTCGGGCTAAAACTATTTCTACGATCAAACATATAAAAAGAAAAGATACTGCATACTTTCATATATTCTGATAACTCATATCTCTCCATCTTCTCGACGTTATCATCATATATTCAGGTACACCTGACTCTCATCGCTCATAACTCACAACTGGTCTCGACTCAGCACGCGGTTCATGAAACTGACTCGACTCGAACCAACGGTCGAACCGACTGGTTCGGTAACATAAAACCCTGACTCGAGTTACGGGTTTTACAACCTTCCCTCCTTTTAAAAATTTCATCCTCGAAATTTTAGATTACGGAGGTTTCACTCTGGTAGCTATCTACTAAATATGAAATCCGAGGTGAGACGCGTGCGTACCTGTCGCGTTTGTCGTATCCTCCAGTGCTTCAGCAATCGTGGCTGTATCCATCCCTGCTGCCCAAGGTGGTACTGAAATGGATGGTCCTGGTGGTGGTGTTGTTTGCATTCTTCTCTGATCCAAGGCTTGCTGTTCTTGTCCTGTCATGCTAGCTGCAAGTCCTCTCTGCTGCTGCCTCAGTGGCTATTGGTCTCTACCTCTCTGCTGTGGTTGTTGCTGGGGAGCTGGGAGTGCAAGTTTCTGCAGAGGTGCTGCGAGTGTCACTTGTTGGGTCTGGCTAGTTGGACAAGTTGCGGCTCTATGCCCTGGTTGACCGCAACTATAGCATACATCTGTGTTTACTCTGCACTCTACAGCTCTATGTCCTGGCTGACCGCATCTATAACATGCATCTGTTCTACGTCTCTGTTGTGCTCCTTGCTCTGGCTGATATGATCTAGGGTATTGCTGCTTCTCGTCAAATTCCCGGCGAGGTCTAGCAGCTATAACTCGTTCTGCCTCGCTTGCAGCTCTCACAACATCACCGAAAGTAGCGAACTTTCTATCCAAATAGGCCATCCTGATCTCGTGATGGAGGCTTTCATAAAAACGCTCTATCCTGCTTTCTTCGGTGGACACCAAGTCTGGTGCAAATCTCTCTAGAGCTCTAAACCTAGTCTCGTATGGTACCACCGTCATGGGTCCCTGCCTCAGCGTCTGGAATTCTTGTTCCTTTCTTTTCCTGACGTTTGGCGGGAAATACTTTCCATCGAATTCCACCCTAAATTCCTCCCATGTGATGTCCTGGGGCTGACGATGGCCGAATATAGAATTCTGGACCAAACTCCACCATATCCTGGCTTTGTCCTGGAATGCTCCTGTGATGATGCGCACTCGGTGCTCCATGGGGCATGCCATAGTGTCAAACACTTCTGTAGCTGACGATATCCACAAGAATGCCTCTTCCGCGTCCAACTTTCCAAAGAAAGGTCATCCACCATTCTTCACGAACTTTTCGTACTACCACAGTTCCAATCTCCTCGTATCCACTGATCTGTTCGATCCTTCTCCTTGCTCATATCGAGGAAATTATGGTCCCATACCTGCTGGTATATCGTCAAATCTTGCAGCTCCACTTCTGCCTGCAGTCTGCCCCGCTACCTACTGTTGCGGTTCCACTGATGTCCGGTCTCATCCCCGCCTGAAGTGGGGCAAATAAGGGGGCTGTCGTTGGAGTAGCCCTCTGTTACAGCGGTGGAGGAGGAGGCGGCGGCACGGGGTCTGTGGAAACTGCTGGCTCTCCCGGTGCCTCTTCACCCACTGCTGGTCTCTTCTCAGTTCTGGCCACAGAAAGGGCTATCTGTCTGAGCTCTCTCCTGAATTCCTCTTGGTCTTGCTGCATTTGTCTCCTAAATTCTTCCTAACTTTGCAGCATTTGTATCTGAGCTTGCGCCAACCTGGTGATCGCTGCGTCTCTCTCCTGTCGACTACTTCTGGTGCAGTAACTGTCACAACCACTGTCTCAGTCCCGGCGACTATCTCGGTCCCGACGACTATCTCGGTCTCGACGACTATCTCAGTCGCGGTGACTGTCTCGACGATGGCTCTCACCACGTTGGCTAGCTGAAACGGGCACACTGACCTCTACTGGTGGCATGGCAGTCCTAGGTTGACTGGAGGCGGCGTCACTGTGAACAGGGCTATGACTGTCCTGTCTAGCTACTGGAGGCGATGGGGTCCTAATTTGTGTCCGGCGGGTCTGTGTCACCATCCTGCTACAAACTCCTGATCTGATCTATTCACCATGTCACACCACCTACTCGTAAGAAAATTCGTAATCAAAAACATTAAAAAAGAAAAATACTTGTCGGAACAGCTTGGAGCAGCTTCGGCACACATGTAACCTGTAATGCATCTACCATCTAAATCAACCAAGGGTTAGCTCTGATACCATTACTGTAACACCCCGTTTCGGCTCACCCGTGAACCGACCCAGAAACGTCACCGGCGACCGAACCGTTCGCTAATCTATTGGGTTCGGGTAAGCCGACCCGGATCTACCCTCGGTGTCTCAAGATGGAGATGCAAACATGGAAAGCATGGATGGGATGCGTGGGTTCTAACGTAGTCCTACATGCATGCTATGATGTGCAAGCAAAACAAAACCATGCAACGGCAAGAAAATTTTAATTAAAAATTATCCACAACAAGGGTATATAAATATTTTATCAAAATACGATAAAACATGATAATCTACCGTAGCATTCATCGTTATCTCTTTCGTTTCAATTGAACCGAGCCTAAACTCCAAACTCACTACTCATTCATATTTATCCATTCATTTCATATCAAGCAATTTATCTAAACAAACACATCAAAATTATCATTCACATAGCAATAACACACCGTCATTATACGTTACACGCGGCAGGTACATGTGTGCGCGGTTCCGTTCTGCTCCTCTGCAGTCCCGACAGCTTTCATCGCTCACATTCCTCACCTACATATATATAGAAAAAGTGTTAGTAACGAGTGTTACAGGCCCAGAAAATAACTAATATCAATCTGGCAAAGGAGAGCAAACTCTACTGTTGAATGAAAACCATATACTTCCTCAAGAACTCTCATCAGGGCACATACGGGAGCCGTCGCCCTCGGGTCGACGGCGTCCCCTATCTTTCACATTCTCATGCCTCGGCCATTTCTCTATTGCTTCCCACATCAAATCTCATTCCTTCCCACCCTCTACACCTTCCATATTACTCCTAGCCTTGAGCACGAAGGTCGAGTACTCTCAGGCAGTTGCCTTCAGTACCCTTTGAAACCACAAGTCTAGCATGCGCTGCAATGCAGTACCCGTGAACCTCCACACTTCCGTGGGTTTGAGGAACTCAAAGGTGGAGTTATCAGGATCCCTTGGGAATGAAACGGCCTGCACACCATTCCAGAGCCCACTGTCGACACACACGTTCCCGCTCGCGTAGCACGGTAGTCGGATTTCCCTCATTTAGTCTCTCACAAAAACACGAAAACTATACATATATATAGGTCTGGGTTTAGATTTATACAATAGGCCCGAAGGCAACGTGAGCCGGATCTGAAGTTCGAAAACAAACTCGAGTGATCTCATCCTCGAGGGTTATTAATCCGGAAAATCGTTGGCTAAATGGCCCGAGTTAAGTGGGATTCGATAAAACGCCACTTAACTCGTCCTGTACATAATAAATCAAATACACAAGAGAGTAGCGTAAATCAGATAACGAGTCCTAAACGGACCTGGTAGAAGCTCCAAACGGGTCCACGCGCCTAGGCGGCGAGCTCCTACACCGTACCTACACAATCAAGCTAAAAATTAACGCCCGCATGATGAATCACACATCCTATAGCATGCACACACAATCAAAACAATCACTCATCAATCAACACACATTAACTTATATCAATTCTAGCAAGTCTACTTAGACTAGTTTGCATTAGATCATGATCATCGCCTAGTTATCCTAATTAATTTCCTAGCCTCTATTTTTAACACCACTCAATCAAACAAATTTCATATTTTATCCTTAATCAAATCTACATTTATATATATTATTATAACATACAATTCACCAATCCTAGCATGCAATTCTAATAATCAAAACTTTCAAATAATTAAATTAAAATAAATTATACCTCGCGTCGTCGAAAATCGGCAACGGCTAGGGTTTCCGTTTCGTGGCTCCAAACTCGAATTCGGCACCTAGCGGCATCCGAAGTTCGATCAGATTAAATCGGGTGCGTTCGGCGGATGATCCGGCGAATTTCCCACAAATCCAATTTCCGGCGGTTCCGACAGTTTTCCCACGAGTGTCGACGGTTTTCCGGCGGATTCCGGCGGATTTCCGGCGATGATTCAGGACGGAGCAATCAGGGGGTCTATCGGCACCAGCTCGACGAGCTTCGTCCAATGGTGGTGTCAAACAGGGTAGCCGAGGCGGCAATGGCCATTGGCGGCGGCGTTGAAAATGGGCGGCGACGGCGGTGTGCTCCGGTCGGGGTTGCAGCCGGCCTCGACGGTGCTCGGGATGGTGGGGGAAATGTCGGCGACGGCGAGGGGGTGGTCGTCGGGGCCACAGCGGCGGCGGCGCGGCCCGTGCGGCGGTGAAATCCGGCTCGAAGTGGCGGCGGCCGAGGTGGTTTCGTGGGGCGATTCCTGCGCCGTGGCGGCGAGACGGTGGCCCGGGTGGGTCGTGGCGGCACGGCGGGGCGGGGCGGCGTTGATCGGCGGTTGTACGACGTCGACAGCGGCGACGGTTTGGGTGAAGAAGGGTCGGGAGGGAGAAAAATACCCTCAATGGCAGTTTCGTAAATAAGTATTGACTCGATTCCTACTCGAGTCAAAATAATATCTAGTTTGTAATAAATTCTAAAAAAATCTAGAAAAATATGGGAAAATTCCATAAAATAAAACAAACACAACAACATCCAAATGATATGCTCTATAACTAATAACCCCCGCCCGAATATAATCTAACGCGTCCTAACACGTTATTCGGCCTAAAACTATTTCTACGATCAAACATATAAAAAGAAAAGATATTGCATACTTTTATATATTCTGATAACTCATATCTTACCATCTTTTCGACGTTATCATCATATATTCAGGTACACCTGACTCTCATCGCTCATAACTCACGACTGCTCTCGACTCAGAGCTCGGAGTTCGGTAGGAGCCGAAGGCTTTGCGAGGCACGTCTCTACTTTTAGAGGAAAGTCTCCACACTTTTGCCAGTAAGTAGGTACCAAGAGATGGACACACAGGAGCGTGTGACACGGCTGGAAGTGCTGGTGGGAGGACCTACCAGTAGTGACGATGGGCGAACCATCTTCGAGCAGCTACAGTCCTTAACAGAAGGGATGAAGGACTTGGGTTCTCGGGTGAGCGACATACCCGAGACCAGCCGTAGCAAGGATGAAGCAACGGCGGAACTGTTGGAGGAGTTCCGGGATATCATAGAGGCTTTACACACTGACGTTGTTCTGTTAAAGTAGGTTGTCACCAGATATCCTCAACTAGGTTTGGTTGACCGTGCAGCCGAAGAAAGCTCGGTTCCAGGAAGGCTCAAGGTGCCAGAGCCAAAGAAGTTCGAGGAGCTAGGTCAGCCAAGGACCTAGGGAACTTCATCTGGGACATGGAAGAGTACTTCGTTGCTGCGAACATACCCGAAGAGCACCAGGTTTCTTTGGCCAGCATGTATCTATCGGGGGATGCCAAATTGTGGTATCGTACTCGCACCGAGGAGGATCGGAGTGCTGGTCGACCCCGAAGGGAGACCTGGAATTCCTTAAAGAGGAGCTTCGGGAGCAGTTCTTGCCATCTAACACTACATGGGTGGCAAGGGACAGGCTCAAGAATTTGAGACAGTCCAGAACAGTGCGGGAGTATGTCCAGGAGTTTAGCTCTTGTCTCCTCGACATTAGAAACATATCGGAGGAAGATAAGTTATTTAACTTTATCTCTGGTTTGCAGCCTTGGGCTCAGGTGGAGTTGAGGCAGCAGAAAGTCCAGGATTTGCCTGCGGCTTTGGTGGCAGCCGACGCCTTGGTGGACTTGCAACCGCGATCGCGTGTCAAGGAGGATACCCGGGGCAAGACTCAAACCTCCGATGAGGATATCGGGTCTCATTGGTGGGGGAGACTGTTACAGGGTTTAGCTCGTGGGACGGTCGAGAGCTAGGGTTTGGCAGTTGTCCCTAGTGTCACAGGGGTCAATTTAGGGGATAAATTTTTCGCCCAAACTGCCACTGTGTGGCGTGTTTCCCTCCCTGGAAACACCAGCCAACACCACCTCCGCACCCCAACGTGCTGTGGTGCATAGCGGCCTCGGACTGCACGCCTGCAAGTATCGCACGCACCCAGTCCCAGTACCGCGCCCAGCTACCAACGCCTGCGTACCGCAACCAAGTTACCAGCCCCTGTACCGAACACACTCACCGATCACCAAGTCGCAAGTGATTACACGCCCCACGTACCGAGTACCCTGCTCGGTGCCCCTAGACCACGGAATCACTGGTCTAGACCACGGTGCACAAACATGACGGATACATCACACCAATTACAGGATAAATCCCAACCTCTATTCTTACAACGTGAATACAGGATATACACAGGTAATTGTTTGAAATCCTTTTCGTAGAACCAGTGGGTGCATATTGGTGGCTAGCCTTTGGCATATGGGTCCGGGGAAATGTAGACCGCCGCTTTTAAGCCTTAGCTTTATTTTATTTTTATTTTGTTTTTTTAAATTGGTTTTCGCTAGATGTAAGAATAACAGTGCAGGATTTTATGGTAAAGAGGTAGGTAATTTGGGGGAGATTTTAAAAGATTTCCAAGAGTCGGTTAGGAGACCAATATCACGTTGAGAAAATTTAGGGAAAAGATTTTCTTATGGTTAGATAAATAGGATGGGAAGGGAAAGGGTCCGCCATCTCCCCAAGCCTCTTCTCTTCTCCACGTAAATCCAACTCTTTCCTTCTTTCCCTTGCTCTTTTCTAGGGTTTTTTATTTATCTTTTCCTTTTACCTTAGTCATTCATTGCATGTAGCTGTAGATCCATTAATAAAGTTAATGTGCTTGGTATGCATGTGGCCTGTGCTTTTGTGTATGTGGGTATTGTATAGGTTTCTGCACGTACGTCTTGTTGTTGATCATGATATTAGCTTGTGTTGTTCTTATCCATTTGTATCTGTTACTCCTTCTTACTAGTTTATCAATTGCCTTTTTATTTTCATGGATGTAAATGGTTCGTTATAAGTATGATGATTATGGATAGATCATGCGGATGAGTCGTTGTTTTATTAAAGTTTATACATGGCTGTATTTTATGAATTGATACCTATTAGTTTAATTATTGTGTAATCCAGGCAGGTTGGTCGTGTTGATATACCTACTAATATATGGGTTAATCAAAGTGAATGGTAAAAGCCATTAATTATCATCGTTCTGAGAATCGGCGGTGTTTGGCACGCATTTTGGCTGCCGTTGATGGGCTGCCGTCGCCGTACTGGCGTCGTGCATCCGCTGGGTAGCAGCACCATGCATTATCTTGGTTGACGCATTAAAGCGTTGGTTCTTTGATTCAAATATTGATTAATTCATACATGAGTTAGTATTAAATGCCATTGGGTACTATCTGTGAGTTTTTCTTTCAGCGATTCCTGGCCGTAATATATATATATTGATGTATATGTACGTATACATGGGTTTGTGCTGTACGTGCTGAAATGGTGAAGACCAACTAAAAAGGTAGCTTTTACCACGTCTTGGTATTATGGTGTATAGCATTCATGGATAGATATGAATGGTTAGGGCCTGTACGTATTTAGTAATCTCCAAATAAACCTTATTAATATTGTTAACATATAAATTTAATCAGAATAAATAATAATACTTTTTCCATTGAGTTTTATTCTGTTGAATCAATTTAGTGAGTGGAATTACATGTCGTAATGAATTAATTATGTAAATATAATTAGTTATGTCACATTATTGTCAGATCTAAGTAAGTTAAGGATTAAATAATATGCAATTGTTTAATAATGGAAAATTTTAGGTTCTAATAAATAATTGGTTAAATTTGTTAATTGATTTGAGTGTGAAGTTAGTTTTTGGTGGGTTTACTGGTATTGAAAATTAGGTGAATACATTTTCAGTTCATGTATAATTATCTTTTATTTATGGAAGTGAATTTCTATAACTATATTCTCGTGTCCGTGATAATTAATAAATAAATAATTAAGGAGTGTATCAATAAATAACAATAACAATTATTTTCCTGATGCACCGGTTATTGTGGTTTTGGATGATTAATACGTGTAGCTTATTTCACTCATTATCATGACATGCATTCTATTTCTAATTAGTTTAGCCTTTGGGATAGTACTCCTTGTTTAGCCTAGGGTAAGGTGCATCCTACCCGTCATCACCTATCCAAGTCCTTATAATAACTTAAAATGTTATATATTCTTATTTTAGCAGCCTTAATTGAGCCCATATTCTACCATCATGCATCGAGCGCAACCATGGTAAGAGGGCGTGCACTTAAAATTATTTGAAAGATGAAATACGCGTACTTATCTCAAATGGGGTGAGAGGGCACAATTACATAAGACAACTCATTATGTACTTATAATATCAAAAAAGTTATCAAATGACAAACATCGGTAACTAAAAGCCGTGGGCCAAATAATGTATATGTACATGGATGAGATTGTGGCTTGATGGGGTAACCACCCCTACCAGCATAATTAAAATATATCATAGGCTCATAATAACTAAAAAACTTGATTAATTATGTTGTGAAATAGATTGACTAGCTTTTTCTAAACTCTTGATTTTTTTTGTTCTTGTATTTTTAATTTGTCTGCATGGCAATAGAATTTTAGTTCTTTTCACTAGCCTTAGCTACTTCCTAGCAAGGGTTGTCTTATAATTTATTGATGGCATGACTTATAAGTTGAACCTTAACTAATACTTAATGTGTCAATTTATTTATGGTTATAAATTAATGAAAAATTAATTTATGAGGAACTTAGTTTTATATTGTAAAATTTGGCATGTGGCACGAAACGGGCATTTCATTACATTAGTGAAGATGTGGTTAAGATTTTTAACTTAATTAAATACTTTTATAAAGATAAGTAAGCCATCAGTTTAAACTAAGTAAGTCCTTTACATTATATAATATATAGATGAAAATGCACTAAACTGGAGAATTTTTTCTCTTCTGTCTAGGGGCTCTTCTATATGTTTTTTAATTTCTTAAAGGCGAATTAATCGGAAGAGATTGATGATTCAAAAGAGAAGTGATCTTAAAAAGAGTTTATTTTTCATCTTTTCCACAACACTCCGATTTTTGTTCACCTAAGAACCAAATTAGAAATGTTGTGATCGAGTCGAGTCATATTTAAAGTTGTTGATCGGTACGACTTGGTCGATAAAATAAATTGAAATAACCTTCTTGGTGTCATGAGAATGGAAGACGCCATTAAATATAAGTCAAAATACATCGAATATAAATAAAAGTAAAAAAGTAAATAACTATGCTGAGCTTAGCTATGTGTGGCATTTATCTATCCTCCCACCAAAGTCAATTCAAGATTTCAAGATCTGCATATATTATATGAAAAACATCAGTAACGAATGTTATTGGTCCAGAAAATAACTAATACAAACTGGCAAATGAGTATTCCATTACCCACAAAAACTTATGAAACTTAAAGATTGCCACGCACTGGGCGGTAAGCAAATAAACTTAAACAAGTGTCAACTTGCATTCACAGCCATAATCAAATTCATACATACAATCCTTATACTCTAACATCTTCCATATCACCAGCCAAAATACTCGAGAGGCAAAAGGAAAAGTTAAGTTAGTGCCACAAATTTTGGAAATATAGTACATTACACAGTACCCTCATGCACCACACTACCTTAGGAGTACTAGTGCGGTCCATATATATCTATGTACCACTCATTTTCTTATTGGTGAAATCCGTAAAAATGTATGTACTTATATAATAGGCTTAAGGAAGAGGCTTGTATTATACATTTTTGAAGCTTCAATTCGAAAACCAACAAAGGATCTCATCCTTGTAGTTTATTAAACATGCATAAAAAATACAGCTAAATGACCCGACATCAAAGGGATGAAATAAAATGCCACCGATGTCATCCTACGTATAAAGCATGATTAAACTCTACACGCAAATAGTCAAGCAGAGAGGGAGAGTCGTACAAACATGTGGTCCAAGGTCTAAACATATCTGCACATCTATAGCGAGCTCGGACTCCGAAACCTACATCAAAACCCATTACTAAGTAAAATACAAACATCTTTATATGATACATGCTCATGGTGTGTGCTCACATCATCAATACATTGTAATAAAAAAGACTATACTAAACAAACATACCGATAAACGCACAACACGTAAATCGATACGTAATAAAGAAAATAACAAATAACAAATAATAAATAAATAAATACATGCAATCATGAATAAATAGATAGATAATAAATATAGAAAAACAATGAATACTCTAATCATAAAATAATAATATCATGTAGTATATACGTAAATGGTTAAACACGAGTAAATATTATATATACTCGTGCTAGTAATCATATAAACAATTAAGTAAATAGATACATAATCATTCTATGAATAAATAAATAAAATATTATTTAATTTTAATTAATTATGAATAATAATAATATCATAATCATCATTACAAAATATGTAATTAAATACATTTAAATTATAACGTAAAAACAATGATGAAGTAAATAAATAAATATATATATACAATTTAGTAAACATAAAAAGACTAACATTATAAGTAAATATAATATTAATAATAACAAATAATCATGTACACATACATCATATACGATAAACATATAAATAAAAATAAATAAATAAATAAAAAGACTTATAACATCTAATTATACTAAATAATGTGAATATGTATATAAACTAATGTAAGGGTTTTCGAATTACAAAAAATGGTTAAAAAACGACCAAAACCAAGCTGAAATGGCGAACCAAGTCCACTCATGTGAGTCAAGCTAAGTCGACTCAACCGTGTCAAAGAACAATGCTAGCCACGTAGATGGATGCGGACACGGACTTGGGCATGCCACGGACACGAGCGGCTGAACAGTACTCAATCAAGCAAACGCGCATGCGGGCAGGTGACGCAAAAATGGGTAGATGGACATGACATGAGCAAGCGAACGCGAACCGGGTAAATGGGCCAGTAGGGCAGAAGTGTCTATGGCTGGAAAATACCAACGGTGGCATGGCTGGTGTTGCCACCGGTCGGGATCAATGGACCATGCGATGAGGAGCATGTTGGTGGTCGTGGTCGGTGGAGTCCGACCAGGAATGGGTTGCAGCCACGACAGAAGTTGATGTTGGTCTCAAATGGAAGATCTCGGCGAAGTAAAGCTATTTGTGTGGTTCGATTGGCCGAAGGTGGCTCGCCGGCGTCAGAAAATGGCGCGAACAGTGGTGGTGGTGGTGGAAACTAACTTCAAAAGCTCACTCGCAGGCGACGACTGCGGCTGCACCAGTAGTGGTCGTGGGTACAGGGTGATAGCCAGCCACGAAGCGGTCATGGGGTGCTGGTCTAGTGGCCGGTGGCGAGCCGAAGTGGCAGAGATGCTAGGGATGTAACTCTAAAAATGTGGGAGGAAACCTATAAAAATTGATATATAAAGCTAGGGTTGACATTATCCATAGTCGAAACTGATTCGAGTCATAAAAATGACTCTATAGGAGGGAATCGAGGCAAGAAGGCTAAATGGGCCTCGAACCCTAAATTCAATTAAGTTGGGCCCACAGAGGCACAATTGAGTGATCGAAAATTCCTATGGTGCATGCAAATGAAATACGTAGAAAATCCCAAACGGATGGTAAATGTTGAAACAACTTAGATCTAGGTCTAAAATTGTGGCTAACTCATAAAAATCATATGTATACCTCATGTATATACTACTAACTCATTTTATATAGTATCATAACTAAAAGTATTTGTTCCAGTGCGGGATCAGTCAGCCTCGTGGATCGTGTCTTTCTACCCAAGTTTGAGAGTTCGGTGGGAGAGAGGCGCCCTTGTCGTGCAAAGAGATAGTGCCATAGAAATAAAAAATGTCACAAACACAAGAAATTTTTATATAGTTCCTTATGGTTCAATTTGAATCTTTAAGTCAGACGGTGAGATTGGTACTCACAATCCACTAATTTTAAACTTTTTTACAAAATTTCACATAGTGGAATTTTGCCACTTTAATCGACTTCACACATAATTTATACCTTAAATGCTCAAAAGCTTCAATTTGTAGTGCTCTCAAAAGAATTCACCGTTGTGATAGTCTAGTTAGAGTTGAAAATAATATTAAACCAGAACAGTAGAATACACGTGCAATTGTCCAGTATAGTGTGCCAATTCAAATCTGGGTCGTAGATGGGTCACAAACGCGGAATTGGTTCCTGCATTTTCACGGGTCTAATTAATTTGTGGGGCAGCTAGATCTGATAGTAGATCTGGACAGGACAATGCGACACCAATTTTTTGGGATAGTGAACAGCTCACTCGAACTTGGTTGGCTGTCAGAGCGGGCATGCTTAATATGGACATGCCCAAAGCTTAACCGGTCCGACAACTCCCACCCTCCTTGACGTTTCTCCTCCTTACTCTTCTTAGCAGCATACCGCCGGCGTTGGGCGTTGTTCCTTCCGGCGACCAGCAGTAAAGCTAGTTCGGCGTGGATTGTTATCTACCTGGGCTTGACGAGGCTGCAGAAAGGTAAAACCTTTGATGCTGATCTCAATATCACCGGACTTCTTCACGACGACGGCAATATTAGCCATGGCGAGATGCTCCAGGCAGCAACTTCCTAAGTCTTTCCCGGCAACGGAGGTGATGAACTCCGGCAAGACTCGATTTGGGTTTGTAGATCACTACGCCAACTTCACGTTGGTGACTATTTAGTGGCCGGGAACCGCCGGCATTGGTCGGAAAACTGCCGCGAATCAGCTCTTCGCGGCTGTTTTCTGCTGCTAAATCCTCTGTTTTTACCTTATCCAATCAACCATTTCTTGACTTTTTTCCGGCGACAGCAGAAACTTAATCCTGTGGGAATCAACTGGAGCTTGTAGATCACTTCGCCAAATTCACGAGGGACACAACTACGGAGCCGGAAACGACAAACTTTGGTCGGAAAACTGACGCAAAATCAGCACTCCGCGACTATTTTCTGCCTCAATCTCCTCTGTTTTCTGCCTTATCCGATCAACCACTTCCTAACAAAATTCCGGCGAGGGCAGGAGTCTCCGATGGTATAACTTGATCAGGGATGATAGCCGGCGTGATGGAAATTAGGTCGGTGGTGAGAGTATTACTGGAGACCGTACTGGTTGACCGGAACACTCTCTGGAAGATGTCTGTTTTCTCTGCTATTCCTCTTGCTCTGAGCAACGTCTTCTCCGACTCCGGCGAGGCAGGGGATTGGCGGCCTGGGCACTTCTTCTCGGTTGGGCACTGGCAAACTCCTCCTTGCCTTGGTGAGTGGAGATGGTGATTGGCTGCCGGCAACTTGTGGTGGCTTTGTGTTGGCAGCAATGAAACTCTCGCTGGAGCTCCTTGGGGATATTGATGGGCTTCAGAACAACAACACTTCTGAGCAATGTTGGATGTTGGACGCATATATGTATATAATTGTACAATATACTGTTATTATTAAGGCATAGTCTAAATTAAATTGATCTGTTAAAGTTAAAGATAATAAGCCATTAATATTTAATAAAATATATGGAGACATCATATATTTAAGATGAGTATGGATAAATATGTATAGATATCGTTTTCTTAATCTCTAATTTATGATGGTTAAATTGTAATTATGAAAGAAAGAAGGATAAATACGATTATAAGGATAAATACGGTTATGGTCCCCGGATTCGCACCGTAGTTTTTTTCCTGATATCCCATCATCAAGAAACTCTGGTTTTGAAGAATAGGTGCTGAATCTGGAAGATCAAATAAGAAGAAATCATAGGATTACTTTACTTTTATGGATCCAGGTACGCTTCCGTTATTAAATTTATTTTCTTGATGATTTGATATGAAGAAGGATTTATTGATGATGGTTTTATCATCTATATAATTTTGGTTAAAGTTTAAGGTATTTGTTGATTCAACAAGTGGTATCAGAGCAACTTCATATTAAATCATTGAGAATTAATTGATTTATGTTAATTGACATGTTTTATAACCAATCTTCTTCAACTTATTTAGAATACCCTAAATTTTGGATTGTGAATGTGGTGATTATGTATTTTACTTTGCCCAAATTTTGCACTGTCAATATCAGTTTATGGGATATTTTTCTCAAATCAAGGTCCTCTTTTGGTAAAATATCAAATGAGGATAATAAAGTTACAAAAGGTTATAATTTCAGAAATTTCCAAATAAATATTTTTATAACCTTTTTCAGTTTTATGTTATTTGAGATTATTAAATTCAAAATTATGGTTCAATTATAATTAATATTTTTAAATTATTTAAGGACTAGAATATGCTGCCAAAGTAGCCTCTTTGGTAGAAATTAATTTATTTTAAAATATTAAGACAGTTGTGGGTATATGATTCATCTGAATATTAATCAGCCCAAATGAAGGTTAATATTTGACAGAATTATATATTAATTTGCGATAATAAATATGGGATAATTATCAAGTTTGTATGTGGATAATAAATCGGCTTAAAGGAAAGTTTATTATTTGACAAGATTTATTATCTATATTTGATTACTGCACTAAGAGTACCACTTACAAATTAATATTTCTATCCAAAGACTAAATATTAATATTGTGCTAGGTATCTGTTGATGGGATTAACCATTATTTGAATTATTAATCTTATTATATGCATGTTATTTTGTTCTATTTTCAGTTAATCAATTTGCTTCTATGATTTATGCCAACATCAATTCAGTTCCAATGCTTAAGGATAATTTTAAGGATTGGAAAGAAAGTGTAATGATTATTCTTGGCTGCATGGATCTTAACCTTGCATTAAGGATTGAACAACCTGCTTTTCTTACTGACAAAAGTTTCATTGAGGAAAAACGGGACATTGAAAAGTGGGAACGTTCAAATCGCATGAGTCTTATGATCATGAAGCGGGGAATTCCAGAGACCGTCAGGGGCGATGTGTCTGAAAAGGTTACTACAGCCAGTAAGTTTCTTAAAGAAATTGAGAAGCGTTTTGTAAAAACGATATGGCTGAAACAAATACGCTTTTGTTGAACTTGATTTCAATGAAGTTTAAAGGCAAAATAAGCATAAGGGAGTACATCTTAGAGATGTCAAATATTGCTTCAAAACTAAAAGCACTAAAGTTAGAGCTATCTAAAGATTTTCTTGTGCATTTAGTTTTAATTTCTCTTGCTGCACAATTCTGTCAATTTAAGGTCAGTTACAACTGTCAAAGGGACAAATGGACTCTTAATGAGCTCATTTCTTATTGTGTGCAAGAAGAAGAAAGGTTGAAGCAAGAACAGGCTGAAAGTGCTCACATGGCTAGTACCTATCAGGACAAAAATAAGAAAAAAGAGGGCTAAGGATGCTGATAATGGGTCTCACAAACAACAACAAAAGAAAGAAAATTTGGCTTCTTGCTATTTCTTTTGTAGTAAACCTGGACATATGAATAAGGAATGCATTAAGTATCAGGCTTTGGCGTGCAAAGAAAGGTTCATTTCTTAATTTTGTTTATTCTGAGGTTAATTTAGCTTCAGTGTCAATACGCACTTGGTGGCTAGATTCTAGTGCTATTTTTTAAGTGAGGTACTTTTGACTTTTAATCGAGCCGGTTTTGAGCTTACAAACAAGCTGGGTTCGAGCTCAGAAAAATTAAACAGTTTAAGTATATTTGAGGTCGAGTTGAGCTCGAACACATAAAATATATTCAAGTCGAACTCGTATATGTATGTGCAAAACTCGTTCGATTTCAAGTCGAGTTCAAACGAATTTCAAACCATTCGAGCCGAGTTCGAACATAAGTTGAGCTCGGCTCGCTCGTTCAATTAGCACCCCTATTATTAATACAATAAATTCGTATCAATATCCTCAAGAAAAAAATATTTTTTTAATATATTTTTCCCAAAAAGATGAAAATAATATTGTTTTAATTATTGAATAAAATTTAAAGATATATATTGAAATTTTTTCTATATGAGTAAATATTTTTTGTAATGTTGATCAAATTAATATGTATCTTGGTGCCTGTGTGTTGCCAGGCTAAATAATTGCACAATTTTTTAAAAAATGTGATTCCTAATTCAGCCAGATTTGATTCAAAGTCGATTGAAGAATACTCGTAATAGGATTTTTCTTTTTTTATAAATGAATTGGGTCACTACCTTACGAAATTTAATTGTAGCAATAGCGCTCACATGCATATTTACCGCATGTATGATAGGACATTAGTCAAAGCAATCTTGGCGACCTCTTTATACACCCGCTCAGAAGGGTGGAAGCTGTCCCAAAACATGTACTTGAAGATGTCTTTACAGTGCCTGAGTTTGTCTCTGCAAAGAGGTCCTGCTTCTATGTACCCAGACCCGCAGCAGCCCTTCTTTACTACATCAAAACCTGGCCAACACGAAAACCATAAATTAAGGTTTATTTTCATTTTGTATAATTTTAAATTGCTGTCATTTTTGAAAAAAAAGTAATTAGCTTTAATAAATATACACTAACTGCGAAAGTTTAAGTGCTTTCTATAGTTTTATAGGTTGGTGGGCCCTCACCACAAGAAAAACAGGCTTCCATGACAAAAAATTTTGTGACTTCCGAGATTGATCATCCAAGATGTGACTTATACATCACTTCATCGTGAGATACAGATTGATATATGTGATGAGAATCTCAAGGTCCATCCATATAAATATTATAATTAATAAATATATAAATAACCAAGTTAACAATTTTTAATATAAATTTATAATTTACAAGTAATTAAACTATAAATTTAAAATATTATGTAAGCATCTAAACCATAAAATTAATAGATATAAATTAATTGATTCTAATAGAAAAACATAAATATGAAGAAATATTAAATTTTAGGACAATTCATGTAAAAAGAGACAGAAAGCTAACAAATCCATTAATAAAAAATTTTCCAAATAAAAAAATTAAATATTATACTTGTTTCATTAATATCTTATGGATAATTATTCGATACATTTCTTCAAAATATTTGTATAATTGTTTTTCCAATTTCTTTAATCTCGAAATTCATATAACACAAATAATATCTTATCTATATAAAACTCTTCGCATAAACTACGACCCATTAAAACTTTATCATCCTTAAGCATTTATCATCCTTTTACATCAATAATTTTTATTAAAAAATAAACTTTAAAAAATTTATAAAAACGATAACATGTCACAATTTAAAGTCATATTTTGTAAAACATATACAATTTTAGTAGGAAAAATCAATAAATAAATATAAAAAATGTCACAAAGAGCCAAATGAAAAAATAAACATATTTTTAAAAAAACAAATTTGGAGTGAGTATATTAGAAACGGGAAATCTTAAAAAAATGAGGTGTAAATAATAAGAGATAAAACAATTATGAAGGAGAATAAAATATTAAATTAAAATCTCAAAAAACAAAAAAATTAATGATATAAACAATAAAGGAGCGAATTACAAATGACAACGCAAATAAAGAAGGAAAATTGAATAATTAATATAATAAACCAAAAATGTAAAAAATAAATTAAGCAAAATAATATAATTACCTTATAGTTATTAATGTGTTTTGACATGATTATCTTTAAAAAAATCATTTATAGATTAAAAGAAAAAATATTGTGAAAGATGTTATTAAGATATTTACAAGTCAAAGATAAGATACACCCTTGTAAACAATGATAATAAAATTTCGAAGGGAAAATATTAAAAATAGGGAAATTAAAAAAATGAGGTGTAAATAATAAAAGATAAAACAATGATAAACGAGAATAGAATATTAAATAAAAAGATCTTGAAAAAGAAAAAATCAATGATATTAATAATAAAGAGGTGAATTATAAAATGGAAAAGATAAATACTTTGTATAGGAAAGAAAACAGAATAGACAAATTATAATGAACTAGAAAATTAAAGATAAATAAAATATAGTGTTATAGTTATCTCATTCTTATTTATGCCTTTTAAAATGGTTAAATATTTTTTAAAAAATCATATATGGATTAAAATAAGAATTATTTTGAGATATATTATTAACATATTTATAAAGAGAAGTGAGATACAAAGGGTGTTATGGAGAAAAGGTCCATTCCCTTTACCAAGGATGCATATTATTTAAAAATTGTGTGTATTCTTTAGAAAGGGTGAAATATCTTTTAAAAGCACGTAAGCCTTTAAAAATAATTGTACTTTTATAAGACACCATTTTGTATTAATTATTTAAAGGCCCGTTTTAGAATTAATCATATATTTCATACCGGTTTGGATTTAATGAGTTGGAGAGGGCTCTAAGCAAATATAGTGTAAATTTCTTTTCACCTTTTTTATGGTAGGGTGGTTAATAAAATGAAGTTATAATAGCTGGCCTATACATACCGTATTTAGAAGGATTATTCATCATGTCCCAAGCAGCACCATACGTATCCACATATAGAATTTCACTTCCTGGAAGAGCTGACTGTGTTTTATTCAACAATAGTTTGAGCTTGTCATTGTATACTCTTGCATCCGAATTAGCACCTTCATTGCAACCGCGTCCAAATACAGTTCTCATAGCAGGCATGCATCCAATTGGACCCAAGCCTGCTACCCCGAATTTTCTGCCTCCAAGATCATGGATTTGCTACACATATATTAAAATTATCATGACAAAATACAGTTCTCATAGCAGTTCTCATATGACAGACAAATATATTAAATAAAGTTCTCACAGCAGGCATACGTAAAATTATCATGACAAAAATATCCTTCTCAATCATCACCATTGAATCCTATTCGATGCTCTAATTTAATTTAGTTTCTCAAGTTCTTAAATTCTCACCATATCGTTTCTTCTCATGACAGACAAATTCTTGACCCTGCTCATATGAACCGAAATCCCATCCCGCGAAGAAGATTTTGATTTGATGATCAAAGCCACAAATCAGATTTTAGCAAAATGACCCAAATTTGAAATTTCTCAAATTTTACCATTTTTACGTGAATTTTCATTAAAATCGGATATCGATTATGTAATTATCCATTACTAAAATATCCCCTGCGAAAGAAAGATTTTCCAGTCTGCTCACATGGAAAATTAGCCGGGCATATATGAATATTGCATGATCGGGCAGGGGTCATTGAGTATGAAATGACTTTGAATTAAACTTAAGTAGAGATGTTTCTTTGTTAGGAGAAGTAGAGTAGAAATGTAGATAATTTTTTCCTTATAATCAGTTTACGCTATTTAAAAATATGTGATGAAATAAATTATATTGTAAGACAAATGCACTAGTATAATTAGTTGTAAATACTGGATGAGAAAAATAGACCTTGAGAAACCCTTGAAGCCTCTGTTGAACGAAGTCTTGGTATGCACTTATGTTGTATTCGCTCTTCCTCTTATACGAAATGTAGTAGTTCAAAGCAAAGTCGTTAGTGCCTGCGCTAAGAACTATCAATGCGTTATTGACGATCCTACTGGCTTCCTTATCCCCCACAATACTATTTAGCCGGTTGATGTACTTCCGAAACATGTTTGGTTGCTCAGAAATTGGAATAACCCGCGTGACTGCCGTCGTTAGATCGTCGAAGCCAGAACCCGCCGACGCAAAGCAGACACCAGTTCGGACATCTTGGTCCGACAATTTGGGGTCCAAGAATGGTGGGACAAGCTCTTTGATGCCCAAGGCGTTGGCAAGCAAGTCCGGCACCAGGCGGCCATCGGAGAACCTCCCACTAGCCTTCTTGCCAATGAAATTGAGGCCATAAGGAGAATGGTTAGCTTTAAATTCCGTGCTGATATAGTTGTTGTTGCCAGTGTCAACAGTGGAATCGCCGAATATGAGAATTGCCGGAAACTTATCTCGCGGCGGCAAGACATCACAGACAACTTGGGCAATGAAAATGTGGCATAGAGTTAAAGTGAATAGAGGATGATTGCCCATGGTGTTTATTACTTTCTAACCTTATTCAATTTTCTCAACGTCCAATTGGAATAATGATGAAAGTGTAGTTTGGGATATTATTGGTGTCTTATCGATCGTTTCTTTATAGGTTCATGTGATCAAGAATTTGAAGAGGGAAAGCCAATTCAGTGCCATAGCATTGCCATAATTGGACTACTGAGTTGTGGTTGTTACATTACTGTTAGAACTTGGACCACTATGTAATGCAGGACTTGGCAAACATATATACGTTATAACCATCTTGTTTCATTCGGTAACTTTTTAAAACAGTACCTCCGCTCTGAAACCGCAGAACGTCATTAATTTAAAGACAGCAAAAAGTTCCACCGGATCTGATTCATGGCCTGTTTGTCTGCTCCAACTGGCCAAACGACATGAAACTCACTAGAAACTTGATGAAGATTTATCATCAGGTTTTGTCGAGGTTTTTACATTATTGGACAAAACGCATTTCTATTGCCGATTGAGGATCGTAGGATAATTTTGATCAAAACATAGCCTGCCCTCGACAGCTTTTATATATATATATATATATACACACACATCATTGCTGCAATGTGCTCCCATGATTTGGCAGCGCATGGATTCAGGGCTGTCGGATCTGATCAAATGGCCCAACCCCCCCCTAGTGCGGCCCACCTGCCTGCCCGCCACCCCATGCCACCACCGCTAGCACTGCCCCAGCCGCCGCCCCACCGCCACCCCCGCCACCGTTCACAGTCGCGGCTGACCTCGATTCAAGTAAAAAAACTAAAGTAGGTCTCGACTCGAGTCAAGTAAATAAAAAATTGACTTAGTATCAACTTGAGTCAAGTCAATAAATAATTGACTAGGTATCGAATCGAGTCAAGTCAATACGAAATTGACTCGGTATCAACTCGTGTCAAGTCAATTAAAAAATGAGTCAGCATCAACTCAAGCCAAACCAATAAAAAATTGATCGGGTCTTGACTCGAGTCAATAAAATCTTGACTCGGTCCCGACTCGAGCCAATATTCGGAAATAATGTGTCCTAACTCGATAAATGGTTGAAAGCTTAATTTTGCAATCAACTATAAATCACAAGAAATGGCAGACTCATATATAATCCGATAACATTTAAATTATATTGATGAAGTCGGCAACACAACAAAATCAAAACAGATGAGAGCCATCACATTAACTTTCTTCCATATGATGAATAAAAGTACAAACTTACAAGTTACAAATTTGTCAAGTTTGATTAAAGTCAATAACAATTCATGGAAACAAGTTACAAATCACTAGCATTATACAGTCAGAGCTGTCACCCTTCCAGATTTAGAGCTATCTAGTCGTTCTGCATCACTGCTTTGAGATTCGCCATCACCGCACTAACGCCCCTGAATAGATACCATGACTCCACTTTTAGATGGACTATTTTTTTGCCTAATATTTAAAAACAAAATATAGAAAATAATCTCATAAATTATATATAACAAAGATCAAAACAAGGGTTGTGTTAGACAACATTGCTGATGTGCTACAATTGCAGGGCAAGTGCGCTTATCATGCCCAACTCCCGTTTATTGCAACCATGGCATAACCTATCTTTTACCATATGATCCATTACAAATTCTTTACCACTCTTTCATTTTTACCACTTCCTTTTGTCTTTGATTGTGCCGGTGGATGTACTTGTATTCCATGCTGGACTTGTATTCCATGATGTGGATCATCTACCACATCTTCTACCAATTTCTCTATCTCTAA
Organism: Piper betle; assembly: GCA_033002965.1. Lineage (NCBI taxonomy): Eukaryota > Viridiplantae > Streptophyta > Magnoliopsida > Piperales > Piperaceae > Piper > Piper betle. The sequence continues at coordinate 42,715 of JAURVB010012959.1, read as the reverse complement.
AAGTTTTTGCTTGGCGAGGTTAAAATTCATCAGATGATGAATATGTGTTTTGGCTCATCTATTAAATATACAGTGCAATTCTCCCCAATTAGAGAATAAAGTTTTGTTGCAATCATCACGAAGTTCCACTCCATCACCATAAAAAACAACTTCCTTTGATGTTTCAAGTGTCCATCTCTTCATGATATAGAGTTCAGGAAAAATATCCCACTTATTCAATCTCAGTACATAGAGCAAATGCCTACAAGGAATACCTTCACTTTCCAAAAGTTGACAACTACATGTGTATCTACTGTCAACTCCCTTGTAAGTAACATGTGCAACCAACTCTTTATTATTTCTACAACATGTTACATCATAGTGTTCAACATCCTCCTCATATAATTTCTTACGAGATGAGCAACAAACCAAACTATATTGTAATTCTTCTTGAAACTTATAAAATATTTTTCGAGTATAAACCTTTGCCATCTTAGATTTCATCTTGAATTGCAAGAAAAAATTATCAACTTTTTTTATATGAGCTTTCATAAGATTCCTTAGCTTCGTTCAATCTCTGTCTTTTGATAGCTATCTCAAATCCATGAATAGACTCAATAAGGCTATTTTTTTATTCACATACCTTGAGAAATATGAGTTTTGAGATTCACTTCGTTGTAAACTTCTTATACTAGCCAAAAATATACATTTACTATACACAGGCACCCATCCATGATGAATTGCATATATGGATTTCAACTACTCATTTTCCTCCACACAATTATCTTTCATTTGTTCACTCCATTGATTCAAAATCTTCTTTGTTTTCAGCACCATAAATTAAACTATAGAATGGCTCATAAAACTCCCTTCTATGAGCAATTCCACCTAATTTGTCAGTTTCCTTTTTAAGGATAAGCTAAATGCAAAGACGATGATATGTTGAAGGAAATATCAATTTAATTTCTTATCCATTGCAAGATCTTGATCAGTAACAATTGCCCCTGGATGCCTTCCATCCATGCATTTTAAAAATGTTTCAAATAGCCACACAAATGACTCAGTTTTCTCATTACACAAAAAAGCAAATCCAAATGTAATTATTTGCCCATGATGGTTTACTCTGATGAATGGTGCAAAAACAAGTGCATAATTATTTGTATCATATGTTATATAAAAAATCCTCACATCTAAAAAAAGTTGATAATTTTTTCTTACAATTCCATCCGCCCAAAAACAATGCTTCAATCTACCCTCATCATCTACTTCATAGCAATAAAAAAATAAGTCATTCATCTCTTTCATTTCCTCGAAATGTTTCAACAATAATTGGGCATCTATTTCCTTTATCTCTTCTTTATTTTTTGTTTGGGCATTTCTAATATCTTTCTCTATACAACCAATATTTTCAACCTCACCTGCTTCAATTTCTAGCACACACATTAGTTGAGAAGTTTTTATGTTAGCCTCTCCAAATGTGTCAATAAAATTTCGGTGGACACTTGTAACATGCCTATGTGACCTGAGAAATTGGGTTTTTGATGGTGTCTGGAGTGCATGACTATGTCCTCCTTCAAAATGCATAACCTTCCATGTGCCTTATGTATTTTTAGTTACCCTAATGCGTGCATGACAATCTTCTCTACTTATAGGATGACTTCTCTTTTTTCCTTTGTCGGGTATTTCTCTTTGTGCCTCATCTTCTTTTATATGTCCTTCTTTAGAACACACAAACACTTGCGACCAGAATTCTTTTGTTCTCTTATGATAATTTGTACTATGTTCGCGTAACCCAAATCCAGCCTTTTTGAGTAACTACTGTAGAAGTTGAGTGCATCGTCTAAACAATCAAATTCTATTTCATCCTTCGGTTTAAACTCATCTTCTACACTAGGATAGACTGTTGTAATATGTTGACCTAATTTTGGGGAGGGGCAGGGGCGTGTGGGATGGCAGTGAGCGGCAGAGGGGGAGGGCGCCTTTTATAGCTGCGGATGGGCGTGAAAAGGGAGGGAGGGAGGCTGGGACATGGGAGGGCGGGCGTGAGAGAGGCGGGAGGGCAGGAGGCGTGAGCGGGGGGAGCGCGGCCCATAAAGGGCAGCCCATACTCAGAGCTGCCATATATATATATATATATATATATATAGGGTAAAGTGAAGAAGAGCAAGGGGCAGAAAAATTTTCTGCCCCAACCTCTCTTCTGGGTCATTCGATTGTAAGGATGGCCTAGATCTCTTGTTAAAAAAAAATTTCTAAAACACGCCGCCTCCATGTCGTGGCCATCGCGTTGTTGCGTCGCTGGCCCTCACGGCCACCACCCCTTCGCGAGGGGAGGGATGCACTTCCTCCCCCTCCCTCCACCTCGCTACCTCGCCGCGGACGCCGCCGCCCAGCCGCCGACGCCCGTCTGTGGCACAGGTTTTTTTCTTGCTAGGGCCACTGCCGGCCAGATCTGACCTCGACAGGCAGGACCTAGCTGTCCCCTACCAGATCTGGCCAGGAGAGAGCCAGGTCCAGCCTGTCGTGACCGCATCTGGCCGCAGCCAGATCTTGCCATGGCGGGCGCCAGGGCAGGGGCCGGGGTAGGCGAGATCGAGGCAAAGGGGCGGGTGCCCTCCCTCCCCTGCCATGGCGGCGGCGCTCCGTCTCCGCCCCTCCATATGATCTGGGCTGTCCTTCTAATTGGATGGTCCAGATCAAAATATAATTTTTTTCTAAAAAAATTAATCTGGGCCATCCTTCTAATTGGGCGGTCGAGATCAAATTAAAATTAAAAAACAAAACTAATAAATCTGGGCTGTCCTTGTAATCGGACGGCCCAGGATAAAAGGTGGCGCAGATAAGCTTCCCTACCTCTGTGGCAGGGAAACGACCCTCATTTATATATATATATATATATATATATATATATATATATATATATATTTATTTATTTATTTATTTATTTCTTACTACCGTTAGCATCACATTCGTAGTGGTGACTCCACCTTGATGAGGCGTTGCAGCCCCAATTAGATCTTAGGTCGGGCAGTGTTGCCCCTCCCAAATCTAGTGCACAAATCTGGCCAAATTGTTGTACTTGGGGTGGCCCAGCCTCATCTGGTCACAGTAGTGGTGTTGCCCCAAGCATAGCTAATCCTATATTTTTATGTTTAAAAAACAAATGTATAAAATAAAAAATTATAATTTTCATTAAATGAATAAGTTTTAAAATTAAAATATATTAAAAAAATCATAAAAATATTTTAAATTGCATACAAAAATAAGATTTAATATTTTTGACAAAATAATTTGTCATATGTTGTTATTTTTAACAACTTATTTTGATAAGCAGTAAAAAGTATTTTATTATTTCAATAAATTATTAAAATATTTAATATGAAATGTAACACCCCACACCCACTTCATTCTCAAGTTGATTTGGAAATATTATTGGCATACTTAACTAAAAAAATCGGTTAACTTAATCATAACAAAATAGATCTATTCTCGTCGTCTTAAGACGGAAAAATAATAACACAATGTATACATGAGAAGCTTAACACCTAACATGAACCTATATATATCACATGATAACCGAAATCACATTTCAAAATAATTCAAACACAAATCAAAATCCAAAAACAACCATTATGAAATTAAAACGGACCTAATTTCCCCTAAAGGTGCAATAAGGGGTTCACCCTATGAACAACATATATATATATTCACAATATTGCATAACACTACATGTTTACAAACATCATTCACATCATGTTTCTTTGAGTTAGGTCTCGACCTACTTACTCGTCCTGTTCAGTTTTCATGACAACTTTTAAAAAAGCATTATATTTCATGTAATATGATAACCATCACAATTAAAAATTATATCACATATGATAATGTATTGCCCGTGACTCGAGACAGAGTTTCACTACAACGAACCAGTTGATTCAACCGCCGATTCGAGTCGAGTCATTTTCATAAACCACGTGTTGAGTCGAGGCCAGCCTGACTTATGAGCGATGTGGGTCAAGTGTACTTAAATGTATAATGATAACGTCAAAAATATTGTGAAAAATGGGTTATCAGAATATATGAAAGTATGCAGTGCTTTTCTTTTTTTATGTATTTGATCGTATAAATGGTTATAGGCCGAATAACACATTAGGACACGTTATAGGACAGTTTGGGTGGGTTATTAGTTATAGAACATGTCATTGTATGTTATGGTGTGTAATATATTTTATGAGATTTTTCCATAATTTTCGAGATTTTTTTAAGGATTTATTACAAGCTAGTTATTATTTTGCTTCAAGCAGGAATCGTGTCAATACTTATTTACGAGATTACAACCGAGGTGTTTCTTCTCTTTCCTGACATTTCCTCGCCTCCAAAACCCTAGCGCCGCCCTTGTGGTTGTTGACCCCGCACTGCCGCCAATGGACGCCACCTTGCCTTGTTGTGCCGCCACAACCAACCCCGGCCATAGTCTCGCCGCCACGACGCCAGAATTGCCCCGCAAGCTGCTACATTCCCCAGGTCAATTCACCACATTCCAGGCCGTACCGCCTCCGTCGTGACGCCGATGACCTCTCCCTTGACTTCCTGACATTTCCCCTCCCTAGCACTGCTGCCGAGGTTGGCCATGGGTCCGAGAGAGATCAACCGCCTCGGCCGAACTAGACTCTACCGTCGGCTATCATCGCCGCTACTACCATCCTCACCATCACTACCATTGGATCGAGCTCGTCAAGCTGGCACCAATGGTACCCCCATACCACTACCATCTTATCGGTCGCTAAAATCCACCGAAAAACTGCCGGAGTTCGCCAGAAAACTGTTTGAACCTGTTGAAATACCAGATTCACTAGAATTTGCTGGATCTTCAGCCAAGTTTGCCCAGTCGAACCTAATCAACTTTGAAAGTCGCCGGACGCCAAATTCGAGCTCTGAGCCGCGCGACGTAACCCTAGCCATCACTACTTGCCGACGACACGAGGTATAATTAACTCCAACTTAATTTATTAAGGGTTATGGTTATTAGTACAGCATGCCAGGATTGGTGATTTGTGTGTTATATTATATATATAAATGTAGATTTGATGAAGAATAAAATATAAAATTGTTTGATTGAGTGGTGTTAAAAATGGAAGCTAAGAAACTAATTACGGTAACTAAGTAATGATCATGAGCTAATGCAAACTAGCCTAAGTAGACTTGCTAAAATTGACATAGGTTGATGTGACTATGATTGATGCGTGATGGATGTATGCGTGATATATGATGTATGACTGCACTATAAGCGGGAGTTAGCTTTTAGTTTGTCGTGTAAGTACGGAGTTGGAGCTCACTGCCTAAGTGCGAGGGCCCGATTAAAGCTTCTACTAGGTCCATTTAGGACTCCTTGTCTATTTTATGCTATTCTATTGTGTATTTGATTTATCATGTGCAGAACGAGTTAAGTGGTGTTTTATCGGATCCCACTTAACTTGAGCCATTTAGCCAATAGTTTTCTAGATTAATAACCCTCGAGGTTGAGATCCCTCCAGTTAGTTTTTGAAATTAAAATCCACCACAAGTTGCCTTCAGGCCTATTGTATAAATCCCAACCCAGAACTATATATGTATAGTTTTCACGTTCTTAGTGAGAGATGGAATGCGGGTTATTGACAGCCACGTCTTGAGATAGGGTGTGTGCTCATCAAAGCAGGCTCTGGAGCTAGGGAGAACCCACTTTATTCCCGAGGGAATCCTAACAACTCCACCTTTGAGTTGCTCAAACCCGAAGAAGTGTGGAAGTTCACGAGTACTGCAATGTAGTGCATGTCTACACTTATGGTTTTCAAAGGGTACTGAAGGTGCATGCCTGAGAGTACTCGGCCATTGTACTCAAGGCCAAGAGTAATATGGGGGACATAGAGGGTGGAAAGGAATGAAATTGGTGTGAAAAGTGATAGAGAAATGGCCAAAGTATGAGAATGAGAAAGAAAGGGGGACGCTATCAATCCGGATCGATGCCTCCCATATATGCCCTGATGAGTGTTCAATGAGGAAGATGTGGATTTACTTTCAATAGGAGAGTTAGCTCTCATATGCCAGATTGATATTAGTTATTTACTAGACCGGTAATGCTTGTTACTAATGATTTCCTATTATATATATAGGTGAGCGCCTCGACGAATGAAAGCTATCAGGACTACGAAGGAGTAGCACAGAAATTACACACACATGTACGTGCCAAGTGTTTGAAGTGATGATGGCACGCATTGAACTGTATTGATGAATTTGATATGCTATAATTATGAATCTATTATGAGCATTTTGCATGTGAATGGAAATGGAAAGTGAAAAATATGCAGGGTAAACTACGAAGCAATGACAAGTAGAATGTGATGGAAAATGAAATGTTTAGATAATCTTTTGATGCCTGTTGATATAAATATATTATATGATGTATACTATTGATAGGGTGGCCCCTATTGCACTTTTAGGGGAAACTCTATCCATTTTTTCGTAAAAATTAATGAATTTATTTGAATTCCTTGCTTATTCATTGTCTTGTTTTTGCTTGCACATCATAGCATGCATGTAGGACCACATTAGAACCCAAGCATCCCATCCATGCATTTCATATTTGCACTTCCATCTTGAGACACTGATGGTAGATTCGGATTGGCTTAGCCGAATCAATTAGATTAGCAAACAATTCAGTTGCCTGTGACGTTTTCGGGTCGGTTCATGGGTGAACCAGAGTGGGATGTTACAAATAAAGTTTCTTATCAATTACATATAATCGAAACATCATATTTTTTTCATCCTTAGCAGGTACATGTGTTCAAAGTGGCATTGCAGCTCCTCTGTAGTAATTGATAGTGCTCATTCATCAAGGTTCTCTCACCTACATATAACAATAAGAAAACATAAGTAATGAACGTTATTGGTAAGAAAATAACTACATATCAAACTAGCACATGAGAGCTAACTCTCATGTTAAAAGAAAATAATTATAACTTCACTTGAGCACTCGTAAAAGCAATTACTAAGGAGTCATCAAGCTATATTCTCTCAAATACATCCTGGTTTGATTGGTCTGTTCTCTCTCGGCATTTTTTGAACTATTGCACACTCGGGAAACTAGTATACTGAAGCTCTCTACATCTTTCATAGATCACCTATCTCTAAGCACATATGCTGAATACTCACAGGCCATCACCTTTCGTGCCCTTTGAATCCACACGTCTAGACATGCATTGCATTCCCGTACTCGAAAACCTCCACACTTCTTTGGGTTTGATGAAACTTACAGTATGGAGTTTTCGAGATTCTTTAGGAATGGAACCTGCTTATTAATCTAGAGCCTATTGTGACTGACACGTACACCCTCTTATGGGCCTGAAAAGTGATTAAATATTATAAGCTCGAAGGCAATTTGATCGAGAGCTGATTTTCTAAAATAAACTTGAGGGATCTCATTTTCGAGGTTATTGATCCAGAAATCATTCGTTTAAATGATCCATGTTAGGTAGAATCCGATAAATTTGCCACTTAACACGTCCTGTTTAGGTTAAATCAAAACATTATGGAGTAAATCATAAAATAAGAGAACGAATTATAAATTGACACCGTAAAAGCTCCAAGCATCGAACTCCTACTTTATACCTATATGTCACTGACGCCTAGTATGATACAACTAATCATCAAATCATATCGGACATGCAAATCAAATCATAAACTATTATGCAACAATATTATATTAATGTGTCAAACCAGTTTACATTTAATTCAAATGATCAATTTATTAACATCCATAAAGAAAACGTTAGTTTATATTTAATTCAAATGATCGCTTTATTAATATCCATAAAGAACAGGTTACAGTCATGCCAATCAATTCTTACACTAATAAGCAATGCCATGGTCTATATTAAGCGCAATTCAATTGTTAACACACCATATTAATTAATCTTAAATCATATAATTAATTCTAAATTAAGTCTACGTTGGGTAGTTGAGGGAAGGGATGCTAGTCTGGGGCTGGGCAGGACAGGAGGGTGGCGTGAGTCCACGGTGGTTCGAGCAAAAGCCAGCAATAACTGTTCCTGCCGCTAGCCAGAACACACAACTGTCGGTGGCTGTGTGTAACCCACGGCGAGGAGAAAGGGACTCGAAGAAAGCTCGGTCAGGCTCCCACATGTTCAGGATAAGTGGAGGAGAACCCCACCTCGGTCAGGCGATAACTGTCCGACGGCGACGACAGGTCGCCGGAGGCAGTCGAGTGATGTCGCGGTGCAAAGGAATTACCCGGTGAAGTCCTGAAAAGAGGGCATCTTTGGGTCATCTACGAACGGGGAATCCGGTCGGACAGGTGCCGACGATGACGAGGCAGGGAGAGCGAGGGCTGGTCGGCAGTGGCAAGATACGAATCGCGGTGGCTAGGCCGGCGGTTCTACAAGAGAACAGAGCAAGGGGGCGGCGGGGAGCAGGGCAAGGGACAGAGAAGGACGGGGATGGAAGGAAGGCTGGGGCGGCATCACTACTGGCCGGTGGCGGTGGTGCCAGCCAAGACGGGGCATCGGCGGCGGTCATTATCTGAAGAACAGAGGTTAGCGAGGTGTCGGGTGAAAACTATGGCCCGGGGAGGAGAACGATCGGGAAGAATAAGGCAACGATACTTTGCTTAATTAAACTTGATTGGTTCCCACTCTGATTTAAAAATAATTAATAAATTAAAAAAATATAATAAAATATAATAAATGCTATAAAATAAAATATATTAAATAAGTATAAAAATGTCATGCTAACTTACCCAAAAAACTAATAAACGTGTCATGATCATTGGCATAATTTTAATTCTATCGTCAAATATTTAAAATAATAATAATTTAGTATATTATTATATGTTCTGATAATTTATTTTTTTATTATATTATGAACATTATTATTATACACTTAAGTATACTTAACCTTTAAAGTTTATAACAAACGGTCAGCCTAGCTCACTGCACGTATTATAAACCAAAATCATCATGAACTGACGGCTTAAGTAACCAGTTGAAGAGTATAGAACCTTAACATAAGTCACAAGTTTTACATTAATGACTTAAACATAAAATACATTACAAATAAATTAAAATTCTATATCTATTATTGTGCATATTTTTAATTATTTAGTGTAAATTATCTTATGAATAAAATAATATTATTACATATAATTAAATATTTTGTAAATTTATATCTTTATTTTAAAATTATAATAATTTTGTTTTGTAAAAATGAAGTATATTATAAATAATACAAATATATTAATAAGAACTAAACAATTTTCAATTAGAATTATAAAATTTAAATTATTTAAATTTTCAATGCCAAAAATATCCTATTGTTTTAAACAAATTATATATCATATTTTCATTATTTTTAAGAGCTTTGTTTAGAAAATGCTAACTATAAATACTTATTTTTTGAAAATTAATGACTTAAATTTAGAATAAATTTTAGTTTTTATGCGATGTATTAAATTTATAAAATAATTAATCAATTGCCAGAGTGATGAGTGGCATTATATGACTTTACATTAGTTATTATTTATATATTTGGCTTTTTGACTTTTAGATTAACACCCTGATTTCGGTTCACTTAAGAACCGAAGTAGAAATGTTACAATTGAGTTAGTCAAGTTTAAAGTTGTTTAGTGAAAAGATTCGATCGATAAAATGGATCGAAACAATCTTCCTAGTGTTATGAGAATGGAAGACATTGTTAAATATATGTCAAAACACATCAAATATAAATAAAAGTAAGAATAAAAATAACTTCATTAAGCTTAAGTGTGTGTAGCGTTAATCTGTCTTCTCACCAAAGTCAACTCAAGATTATAAGACCTATATATATAATTTGAAAAATGTGAGTAATGAGTATTACAGTTACAAAAAATAACGACAAATTGGCAAATCGGTATTCTATTACCCATGAAAACATAAGGAACTTCAAAATTACCTCACACTTGGCGGTAAGCAAACATATTTAAACAAGTGTCGACTCCCATATTCATACATACAACGCTTACGCCCTCACATCCTCCATATTACACCTGCCACGGTACTCGATTGGCAAAAGTAATGGTTAAGTTAGCCCTACAAATTCAGGAAATGTCCTATGTTACGTAATACCCACATACACCACACTACCTTAGGGTTTGAAGGAGTACTAGTGTGGCCCATACATATCTCCATACCGCTCGCTCTTTATTTGTGAAACCTGTAAAAATACGCGTACTTACATAATAGGTTTAGGGAAGAGACTTGTATCATACATTTTTAGAGCTTCAGTTCGAAAACCAACAATGGTTCTCATCCTTGTAGTTTTATTAAACTTGTGTAAAAAATAATGCTAAATGACCCAACATCGGAGGGATCAAGTAACACACCACCGATGTCGTCCTATGTCTGAAATACGATTAAACTTGACAAGTGTGGAGTAAGCAGAGATCAAGTAAAGGGACAGTCCTATGGATCTGTGGTTCTAGCTCAAAGCGCATCGACACATCTACGGCGAGCTCAGATTCCATAACCTACATCGAAATCCACTGGTAAGTAAAATACTAATGTCTTTATATGATCTATGCTCGTAGTGTGTGCTCGTATCATCAATACATCATATAACTAAACACATGGCACACAAATTGAGATATAATAGTAATAAATAAATAAATCATAAAAAAAGAAATGCACTCAAAGATAATTAGATAAATAGTATATACATGAACATAAATAATACTCCAATCATAAAATAATAATATAATTATACTATATACATATATGGCTAAACAGGAGTAAATATCAACATATACTCGTGTCACAACTAAATAAATAAATAAATAAATAATAATTAAACAAATAAATAAATAGCCGAATAGTTAATACTTATTAATCATGAATAATTGTAACATTATAGTTATACAATAAAAGAATAAATAATAATATACAAATAAATAATCACATACACACGAACAAGCAAATAGATAAATAAATAAACAAATATATATATATATATATATATACACACACACACACAATTTAGTAAACATAATTAAGACTAATCTTAATAAATAAATATATCATTAATAATAATAGGCAATCTTATAAACATGCATTATAATTAATAAATACACGAATAATAAGAAATGAATAAAAATTATAAATAAATAAATACAGTAATAAATAATGAAGAGTAATCATAACCTCTAAATATGCTAAATCGTGTGAATATACATTTAGACTAATATAAAGATTTTTGAATTACTGAAAACGATGCAAGAATGGACAATCCATAAATGTTTTACACATGGCAGCGACAGCGGTGATGAACAGTGATAAAAAAACTCAGTCCCCAACGAAGACGGTGGCAATTACAATGGTGACAGTTGGTTACGGAATAATAGCCAGCTGCAAGGTGGTCACGACTGTACCAATCCAGTGGCCTAAGGAGGGCCAGGGCCTTGTCAGCGGCGAGCAAAAGTGGTGGTACCGGTAACGGTGGAAAACTCCAAAATCATGGAAAATCTATGGAAAATAGCGCGGTGAAGCCAGGGCTGATGTGGACAGCCCAGATCTTGCCACATGGCATGATCAGAGCGTTTGACAACTCTTGATCTAGTAGGGACCCACCTATGGGTATATGCAATATACATATAGACAGAAAGCTGGGATCTAGACTGTCTAAAGTTAAAACTGACTCGAGTCCTAAAAGTGATTTTATATGCAGGAATCGAGCAAGAAGGAGAAATAGGCCTCAAACCCTAAACTCAATCAAGCTGGGCCAACAAGGGCACAATCTCATCATTTTAAGTCCCCATGATGCATATAAATGAGATACCATAAAAATCCTAAATGGATACTAAACGCTGCAACAACCTAAATATAGGCCTAAAACCCTTGCTAACTCATACAAATCATCTGTATAATTGCATATATACTGATAACTCATGCTATGTTATATCATAACTGAAACTATCATATGCATATCGGGCATACTCAGCCATTATAACATGCACATACGACCATCTGGGCCCATACTCATGGTCTAAAAATTGGTCTGGCTTGAGCTTGCTCGAACCGACTCGAGACTGGCCTTAACTGCGTAAAACTAAAATCGGGTAAAGCTGAAATTGGGGTTTAAATTTAGTTAGTTAAATTAATTTATAATAAATTGTACTCTTATCAAATTTTTTATACTATTTATTCATATTATTTGTTTTTTATAGTAGATATTTTATATATTATAATCTTGTATATTACATTCATTTTTTAAAAATGATATATTATCATTTATTAATTATTTGATATTCATAAATATGTCACTTTAAAAAATTATTTAAGAAATCTAAGAATGGGGCATCAAACCTTAATACCTGGAGTTCACGTGGGTCTTTAACTGGTGTGAACCGTAAGCTCTTCCACTCACTCTACTCTAACACACAAACAGCTGTAGGTAAATATGTTTTGTGTACTTCACTTAGCTTTTCATCATGTTTTATGACTCTGAGGCTTATATACACTACAAACAATTATTAGTCTTGCCCCAAAGTATTTGTAAAACCCTTCTTTGCGTTAGGGTTTTACTCGCTTTACTTTGCTCGCTTTGGGTCAATCTTGAGTCGACTTGAGTGAGCTTGAGTCAGATTAATTTTCAGACCATGACTATGGGGTCCAGATGGTCGTGTGAGCATGTTATGGAGGCTGACTAAGTTCGACATGCATATGATAGTTTCAATTATGATACAATAGAGCATGAGTTATCAGTGAATACATGAGGTATACATATGATTTTTATGAGTTAGCCAGGGTTTTAGGCCTACATCTATATTATGGGATTTTCTGGGTATCTCATTTACAAGCATCATAGGTGTACAGACAGTGTGAAAAAATAAAAAAATTGCGGGCGCGGTTCGGGAAAGACCAAACATGTTATATTTTCTACCCAATTAATTATTATATTTTATTATTTACCCGGTTACCTGGTTAAAAAATATGAGTGTTTTCACATACCCTAGCTGTCATTTTATTTTATTTTATGAAGGACGTACTCCACCCTAGCCTTCATTCGCATCTTCTTCTCCTGTTCCTTGCCAGAGCGAGCATCCTCCTTGTTTTGGGTATTTTCCCTATATTCTTTTGTTTTTCTTTCTTCCTTTGGCAAGCACGTAGAGTTCATGGTTAGACATCACTATTCATTTATTTGTTGTTGTTGGTGGATATCATGATCTGTTTAATAACAGTTGATTTTAATGTTGTAAGTTGTTATAAAAAAATTATATTAATCTTAATTGATAATTGAGAGGATTAAGATTTTAAATCAATAAGAAAACAAACTAATTTTTACATGATTGAGAACCATGGCTGACGAGTCTCCCTGTTCGGCGAGATGGGCAAGCACAAGCAAAGCTTCGTCGAGAATCAGTGGCGACGGTCTTTCCTATGTCTGAAGATGATCCTACTCTTTCCGTTGATCAGTGTATGGTTGATCTTACATGTGTGGATGCCTGCCCGGGGTGGCAAATGGCAAGAACAGAGGTGATGGCGGCATAAAAAAATTGAGGTGACGGCAGTGGGTGAAGAAATCCGGCCGTTCTAGGTGGCGATGGGTTCCAATTTGGTCGTGGAAGGTTGATAGGGAGTCGAGGGTGTCGAGGCGACCACCCAATTGAGGCAGCAACACTTGTCGTTGGTTGAATCGGCGACGTGAACGCATCGCTGGTGTGGTGATCCTGGCATCACGGTGGCTGGAAAGCGGCCGGGGTTGACCGGGGTGACACCGCAACGGCACGACAAGGCTGGGCGGCGGCGATTAACGGTGGCCGGAGGCAATCACCGGCGGCGGCTAGGGGGCAGTTGGAGTCGGGAACAGAGGAGCGCGTCGGGGAAGAAGAAGATGGCAAACTTGTAATTAATGGTTGACTCGACACTTACTCGAGTTAATAATAATACCAACTCGTAAATAACACCTGACTCGATACCGGCTTGAGTAATAAATAATATTAACTTGTAAGACATTTTTAAAAATAATTATTTTAATGGGTTATGGGTAAAGTTACTAAATTAATTAATTATTGTACGAAATCGCCACGAGTAATAAAAATACGGTAATGATAAACGGTCGATAATTAATCGGTGTAATACAAGCGATTAAATTAAATCGGACGGTTATAAGTGAATAAGAAAATAAAGATTTTACCTTTATCATATTAAATTTAATATTGGGTGAATAAAGTGATTATTTTAATAATGAGTTAGGAATGTAGAAAATGTCTTATTAAACTATAATCGGGTAAAAATCGCAACCCTCGAACCTAAATAGCATAATGAAAATAAATAAATTGTATTAATAATATTTCAAATAATTGTATTAATAATATTTTTTAATTAGAATAATAAAAATTATTTTAAATAATTTAATCATACAACTTAATTAATTAAATTTCTATGAATAAGGATAGCGATTAAAAATTATGACAGTAAAGTAAATCGTGAAGATCGTGGTTAAGTAATTATCATCGCAAAGGAAAATTAAATACTTGTTTATAATTTAATAATTATTTTATTATTTTTTAAGTTTTAATTATGATTTAGATAATTAATTTAAAATGTAAAGTAGGATTTAAATGATTATATCACATGAATAATTTAATATTTAATATTGTTGAATTTTAATAGTGATATATATATATATATATATAAATAGTCATTTAGTTGCATGCATTTCTACTCGAATAAAATTATACTTATGTATAATTTTATGTTCTCGTTCAGATTAGGATCGTTGGTCACAGCTGCGAGTTCATTTACGAACTATCCAGGTCTGTATAATTATTTAAAATGTTGTATTTTCCCTAGCTGGTAGCCTTTGTCAGCACTAATCTCAGAATGAACTGGGAGATAATTTCTAATCTTAAAATAAACTGGGAGAAAATGACTAATCTCATAATGACCTGGGAGACCACCTAATCTCAGAATGAACTGGGAGAAAATTTCTAATCTCAGAATGGCCTGGGAGACAATTACTAATCTTAGAATGACCTGAGACTTTTACAAATCTCAGAATGACCTAAGAGACAATTACTAATCTCAGAATGACCTGAGAGACAATTACTAATCTCAGAATGACCTGGGAGATAATTACTAAAAGACTTGTGAAACGATAACAAAGACAGGTGAAATGATAATAGGGATTATATTGACTTGTTTAATTTAATTATGCGACTTAGTGGTTTCATCACTAACGTGGAATTACCTCCGCAGGTGAGCAGCTTTGGACTGAAGAATAAAGGTTACCCAGGTTTGGTGAATTGATAATAAAAATTGGACTTCCTTATTATTCTCTTGTGTTATAATTGTGGCTATGGGAAACGGTCCGAGACTGTAGGATGGTTATTTTATATATTGTCATATGCATCAAAACTTATTTTTACGATCTATGAATTTTAAACTGAATTGCAGTATTAAAATTCATGTTCTGGAATTATTTTGTTCATGCATGTTACGCTTACATTATTACATATTTTAGGTAACACCCGGTCCGGTTCGGGCGGACCGTTACAATAGGGATTTTGAATCACTAGATTGTGCCCCTATGACTAGGCTTGATTAAATCATAGATTTTCACCCGATTGAGTTGAAAGTTCGAGACACATTTAGCATTCTTGCCTCAATTCCCACTTATAAAGTCACTTTTAAGATTTGAGTCAGTTTTGACTCTAGATGGTCTCAATTTAAGCTTTTCGTCTATATGTATATTGCATATAACCATAGGTAGGTCCCACTAGACCACAAGTTGTTGGACCTTTTAGAGGATTTCAAAATAGTGCCGCAGCCACTTTGCCTCATGACCGGCAAGACCCCGACCCTCCTTAAGCCACCGGACCCATACGGTCGTGACCACCTCGTGCCCGGTTATTGGTCCATACCCACCATCATCATCATTGCCGCCGCAGTTGCTGCTCGTGAAAGAGTTTTTATCACTATTCATCACCATCACCAGTGATTGTCCTCCAGCGAAGCTGACCACACGGACAGTTTCCCCTCATCAAGATCTTCCGTTTGAGACCAACACTGACCTCCACCATGGCTGCGATAGCTACCGATGACTCGCACTTGCCCGACGGCATTTTCCATCATTTTGACCGTTTTCCAGCCAACCACAGACTATCGGCCCAGATAGCTTCCTCACTCAATGGCATACCTTTTGAGACCACCAACCAGGATTGCCACCGACTACGTTGCCACATCTGGCGGTGATACCTCCCCTTTCTGGCCAGCTGACGCCGGACCTCTCCAATCACCAATTCCATCATGTTCCCCGTCTTCCACTCTAATGATCCCGACCGGCAGCAGCCTCTCGCACACCACCATCACCGTTTTACGGCAACAGGCACCGGCTGACCACCACCTGACCCAATTGCTCATGTCGAGTCCAGCTGCCCGTGTTCGTGTCTGCCTAGTTACACACGAGTCGCCAATCCGAGGCTGTGTTCATGTCCGTCACTCCAAACCAGCCCAGCTGACCCAGCCCAATAATTTATTTAACCCAGTCAAAATTGACTCGACCCAACTCGGTTCGTTTTAGCTCACTTGACCCGGTTCAACTATTTTTGGATAGTTTTTGTTTGTTCTTCTACCGTTTTCAATACAACGAGAACCTCTATATTAGTTTAAATGAATATTCATATGATTTAGCATATTTTGATGTTATGATTATTTTTTACATTTATTATTTTATTTATTTATTTATTATTATTCATTTCTTGTTATTCGTGTATTTATTGATTATAATGCATGTTTATATAATTATTTTTTTATTAATCGTGCTATATTTACTTATTAATATTAGTCGTATTTATGTTTACTAAATTTTAGTTATTTATTTATTTATTTATCTATTTGTTTGTTCCTTTATATGTTATTACTTATTTGTATTTAATTATGTATTCCTCTATTGTATAGCTATGATATTGTTAGTATTCGTGATTAATGAGAATTTACTATTTATTTATTTATTTATTATATATTTATTTAATTATTTATATATTTACTAGCACGAGTAAACACGAATATGTTTGATATTTACTCGTGTTTAGCAATGTATTTATATAACATAATTATATTATTACTAATGATTAGAGTCTTATCATTTTTATGTATTTATTATTTGTCTATTTATTCATGAGTGTACTTATTTGTTTATTTATTATTTATTTATTAGTTATTTCTTTCATTATGTCTTGATTTACATGCTTGATGTTTAGTTGTAGGTTTATTTAGTACTATCTTATTTATTAAGAAGTATTAATGATATGAGCACACACCACAAGCATGCGTTATATAGAGACATCGGTATTTTACTTAGCTATGGGTTTCGATGTACGATACGGAGTCCGAGCTCATTGTAGATGTGTCGATCCGCATAGAGCTTGGACTACAAGTCCGCAAGACTCTCCCTCTCTGTTTGACTCCATGTGTGTTGAGTTTAACCATGTTTTAGATGTAAGATGATATCGGCAGCGTTTTATCGAATCCCTTCTATGTTGGGCCATTTAGTCGTGTTTTGTACACATCTTTAATAAAACTACAAGGATGAGATCCCTTGTTGGTTGTCGAACTAAAGCTCAAAAAATATATGATACAAGTCCCTTCCCTAAACCTATTATATAAATACATGCATTTTTGCGGATTTCATGAATAAGAAAGTGAGCGCTATGAAGATATGTATGGACCACATTAGTACTCCTTCAAACCTTGAGGTAGTGGAGTGTATGTGGGTTTTGCGTAACATAGTACATTTCTGAAATTTGTAGCACTAACTTAACTGTTCCTTTTACCACTCGAGTACTATGGCAGGTGTAATATGAAGGATGTGAGGGCATAAATGTTGTATGTATGAATATGAATATTAGCCGCGCATGCAAACCAACACTTGTTTATGTAACACCCCGTTTTGGCTCACCCGTGAACCGACCCGGGAATGTCACCAGCGACCGAACCGTTCGCTAATCTACTGGGTTCGGTTAAGCCGTCCAGGATCTGCTCTCGGCGTTTTAAGATGGAGATGCAACCATGAAATGCATGGATGGGGTGCGTGGGTTCTAACGGAGTCCTACATACATGTCATGACGTGCAAGCAAAGACAAGATAAAATAATAAATGAGAAACCAAAAGAAAATATATACTATTTTATGAAAATACGGTAAAACATGATAATCTATCGTAGCATTCATCATTATCTCCTTCGTTTCAATTGAACCGAGCCTGAACTCCAAACTCACTACTCATTCACATTTATCCATTCATTTCAAAACAAGCAATTTATCTAAACAAACACATCAAAATTATCATTCACGTAGCAATAACACACCGTCATTATACGTTACACGCGGCAGGTACATGTGTGCGCGGTTCCGTGCTGCTCCTCCGCAGTCCCGACAGCTTTCATCGCTCGCATTCTCGCCTACATATATATAGAAAAATCGTCAATAACGAGTGTTACCGGCCCGGAAAATAACTAATATCAATTTGGCACAGGAGACCAAACTCTCCTGTTGAATGAAAACCATATACTTCCTCAAGAACTCTCATCAGGGCACATACGGGAGCCGTCGCCCTCGGGTTGACAGCGTACCTAAACGGACCTGGTAGAAGCTCCAAACGGACCTGGTAGAAGCTCCAAACGGGTCCACGCGCCTAGGCGGCGAGCTCCTACACCGTACCTACACAATCAAGCTAAAAACTAACGCCCGCATGATGAATCACATATCCTATAGCATACACACACAATCAACACAATCACACGTCAATCAACACACATCAACCTATATCAATTCTAGCGAGTCTACTTAAGCTAGTTTGATTAGATCATGATTATTACTTAATAACCCTAATTAGTTTCATAACTTCTATTTTTAACACCACACAATCAAACAAATTTCATATTTTTATCCTTAATCAAATCTACATTTATATATATTATTATAACACACAATTCACCAATCCTAGCATGCAATTCTAATAATCAAAACTTTCAAATAATTAAATTAAAATAAATTATACCTCGCGTCGTCGAAAATCGGCGACGGCTAGGGTTTCCGTTTCGTGGCTCGAAACTCGAATTCGGCACCTAGCGGCGTCCGAAGTCCGATCAGATTGGACCGGGTGCGTTCGGCGGATGATCCGGCGAATTTCCCACAAATCCAATTTCCGGCGGTTTCCGGCGAGTGTCGGCGGTTTTCCGGCGAGTGTCGGCGGTTTTCCGGCGGATTCCGACGGTTTTCCGGCGATGATTTGGGACGGAGCAATCAGGGGGTCTATCGGCACCAGCTCGACGAGCTCGGTCCAATGGTGGTGTCAAACAGGGTAGCCGAGGCGGCGATGGCCGTCGACGGCGGCGTCGAAAATGGGCGGCGGTGGCGGCGTTCTCCGATCGAGGCTCCGGCCGGCCTCGACGGTGGTCGGGACGATGGGGGAAACGTCGGCGACGTCGAGGGGGTGGTCGTCGGGGTCACAGCGGCGGCGGTGCGGCTCGGACGGTGGCGAAATCAGTGGGCGGAGCGCCGCGGCTTGTGGGGCGATTCCGGCGTCGTGGCGGCGCGACGGTGGCCGGGGTTGGTCGGGGCGGCACGGCGACGACACGACGGGGCGGGGCGGCGTTGATCGGCGGCCAGGCGGCGTCGGCCGTGGCGGCGGCAGCGCACGAACAGGGGCGGCGGCGGCGGCTAGGGTTTTGGATGTGGGGGAGAAAAGGTCGGGAGGAAGAAGAAGTGCGTGCGATGGCATTTTCGTTAATAAGTATTGACTCGATTCCTACTCGAGTCAAAATAATAACTAGTTCGTAATAAATTCTAAAAAATCTAGAAAAATATGGAAAAATCACATAAAATAAAACAAACACAACAACATCCAAATGACATGCTCTATAACTAATAACCCACCCGAATATAATCCAACGCGTCCTAATTCGTCATTCGGCCCTAAAACTATTTCTACGATCAAACATATAAAAAGAAAAAAATACTGCATACTTTCATATATTCAGATAACTCGTATCTCACCATCTTCTCGACGTTATCATCATATATTCAGGTACACCTGACTCTCATCGCTCATAACTCACGGCTGGTCTCGACTCAGCACGCGATTCATGAAACCGACTCGACTCGAACCAACGATCGAACCGACTGGTTCGGTAACGTAAAACCCTGACTCGAATCACGGGTTTTACAGTTTATGTATGTTTGTTTACAGCTCAGTGTGAGGCAAATTCTGAAGTTTCATAAGTTTTCGTAGGTAATGGAATACCTATTTGCTTGTTTGCACTAGTTATTTTTTGGACCAATAACACTTGTTACTAATGTTTTTCTTATAATATATATAGGTCTTGCAAATCTTGAGTCGACTTTGGTGGGAGGACAGATAAACGCTACACACACTGAGCTTAGCACAAGTATTTACTTTCTTACTTTTATTTATATTTTTTATGCATATTTAACAATATCTTCTATTCTCATGACACCAAGAAGGTTATTTTGATCTATTTTATCGATTGAGTCTTACCAAACAACAACTTTAAACATGACTCAACTCAATCGTAACATTTCTGATTTTGTTCTTCAGTGAACTGAAATCGGGGTGTTACAGTATTGCTGCTCCATGGTAATAATATAATGATCAAACATACTTAGAACAACCATCATGACATACATCCAAATCACATAAGGTTCACATAGTTAGGGTACATGCTCATCATATAGTTTATCTACAAAATACATAGTCCAAAATAGACAACATAATGCAGGGCCCCCGCTACCACCACCACTAAGCCACTTTGCTCCATGCAATTAGGTCGGTCAACGCTAGGGAACCTCACCTACATATAATACAAGACCACATAAATAATTATATAAATTTGATTACTTGTGTGAATAAATAGCTGTAAAACATCAAGCTAGAATATAAATATTTTATTATTACCCATGGGAACTTTGGAAACTTCAGAATTGCCTCACACTGGGAATTAACCAAACATACTTAAACCAGTGTTGGCGCTTATCCACGGCTAATATTTATATTCGTATATACAACACTTAAGCCCTCACATCCTCCATATGATACCTGCCACAGTACTTGCAAAGACCCGGAAAAAAATGGTAATAGTAATAATAATCATAATAATAAATATGTTCGTCGCGGTGGGATCGAATGTTGGAAAATTTATTTTTTTTCCATACAAATTATTTACCGTCAACCAATTAACTGTGAATTTCCCGGTTAAGTGAAAAGTATTTTAACCGGTTAATTATTGTTTAATCAGTCAAGCAGAATCAAACCGTTTAAACAATAAAGTGAAACATATCGATTACCCGGTTACTCGATTAAGTGAAATACGGGCGAAGTAAGTTTTCACAAACCTTAGCCTTCATGGCATTATATAAAGAGAAGGGGAGGGCCTCATCCACATAATTTCTCTTCAGACAGACGCCGGCTTCCTCCTTCGCTCGGGTAATTCTTCTTCCTTTCCTCTTCTTAGTTGCATAAATACACATGCTCAAATGCAAAATAAGCATGTTTAGATAATAGGCATGATAAACATAAAATTAAAATCTGAAATAAACGAAGAGAAGGGGAACACTAGGAGGTCATCCTGATGTTTTGCAGCAGCAACAATGCCATCTTCCATCCTTGTGAGTTGGGTTGATGTGCTGGAAGTAGGGAGTGCTCCCGGTGGTGCTGCTGGCCGGACGGAGTTGCCTTGGGTGGCTGAGTCAGACCGTCGAGGAGGGATGCAAATCAGGAACGTGAAGGGAGACCAGGTCAGTGTTGCCATGGGTGGTGTTGCTGGCCAGACGTGGATCCGCCATGGAAAGTACAGACTGGTCGTCACCTGGGGTGGTGCTGGTCGTCACCTTGATGGGGCAGGACATGGTCACCATGGCTGCTGGTCGGCCACCATGAATGGTGAAATTAAGGTCCCCATGTGTCCCCATGTAGGGTGTAGTCCAAGATCCATGAGATAGCAGCGGATAAAGATTGGATCTTTGGGGTTTTCCAATCGGATCAGTGGGGTAGATAGAAGATGGGTCTGAAATTGGGTGGAAGGAAAAGAAGACATGCTGGTTTTGGGTGCAAAGAAGAAGAAGGTATGGGAAAGAGAAGGACGTCGGGGAAGAAGAATGGCAGTTTTGTAAATATGGGATGACTCGATACGGTCGAGTTAAAAATAAATTACAAATAACTGTACTAGTGATATCATTAAATTAGGATAATACAAATCAGTTAAAGAATATACTAATACTAGTAATTAAGTATTGAGTATGGTTAATAATTAAATTATTAATTGGTAAATGAAGGTTTTATTTGGGATATTTAATTGGAAATGTGAAAAAAGGACAGAATTGATTATATCACATTGATAATAAATTTATCATTGGACTTACTGGATATCAAATAATTAATGAAGTCCAGCATGATATATTTTATATCTTCAAAATGGATAGTTATACTAGTCATGTAGTTGCATATAGGTTCATGCCAATAATAATTTTATGCCCTCATTCAGATTAGGGTTAGCGGATTACTGTCAGACGAAATGTCAAGTCAGGTACATATAATAGGTAGAACATCGTACTTTCCTTGTTAGTAGCCTAGGTCAGCCTGAGCCGAGATTTGACCACCATGCATCGAGTGTAACCGGGGTCAAATAATTGACTCAGTCTGACACGAGGTTGTATTATGTGTATAAATTGTGTAATGCATCGACATTGTTTTGGAGTAGTGATAGCCGCCCCACGAAAAGGCTACGGCCGGGGTGAGCAAGGCACAACGATTCCTCCATCGCATTGGAGTGCAGTGATAGCCTCCCCATAAAAAGGCTACGGCCGGGGTGTGCGAGCCACCTCACAAAAAGGCTATGGCCGAGGGTGTGCAAGGCATTGGCAATGGAGTGCAGTGATAGCCTCCAAATAAAAAGGCTACGGCCAGGGTGTACGAGGCACTGGCACTAGAATTGGTAGTGAGAGCTTCCCCACAAATGGGGCGTAGCATTCACCGAAGTGCAGTGATAGCTTCCCCATCAAAAGGCTATGGCCAGGGTGTGCAAGGCACTGACACTGAGTGCAGTGATAGCCTCCCCATAAAAAGGCTACAGCCGGGGTGTGTGAGGCACTGGCACTAGAGTTGGCAGTGAGAGCTTCCCCACAAATGGGGCGTAGCAATCACCTGAGTGCAGTGATAGCCTCCCCACAAAAAGGCTAGGGCCTGGGTAGGCACTGGCACTGGAGTGCAGTGATAACCTCCCCATAAAAAGGTCTACGGTCGGGGTATGTGAGGCACTGACACTAGAGTTGGCAGTGAGAGCTTCCCCACAAACGGGGCGTAGCAATCACCTGAGTACAGTGATAGCTTCCCCACAAAAAGGCTACGGCGAGGGTGTGCGAGGCACTGGCACTGGAGATGGTAGTGGTAGCCTCCCCACAAAAGGGCTATGGCCGGGGTGTGCGGATCACAGCGGATACCTCCTCCATATTGTTTTGGAGTATAGAGGAATCGCTCCACCGCATATTAAAATGAACATAGGGAAATAGTGGAATGTACTTGACTTGTTTTATTTATTATACTACTTGGTGTTGTAATCACTGACGCGGAATTGCCTCTGCAGGTGTGCAGATACGAAATTAGGTGATTGACAACCAGAGCATGGAGCAAAATAAATATGAGGACTCCTTTCTTTTTTACTATTTGAGAAATAAGTGTGGCTACTGGGAAATGGTCCAAGACTGTGGGATCTTTATATATGTGTTTGTTAGAAATGCTAGACATATTTACTAAATTGTGAGTAACACCTAGCCAGCTAGGCCCACAATATTGTGAAAAATGGCTGGTCGTTACAGTATTGGAGTGGCAAAAGGAATAGCTGAGATAGTGTCAGAAATTCCAGAAATATGCTACGTCATTTGAAGGAGCACTAGTGAGGTCCATATATCTCGTACATGTAAAAATCGTAAACCCTCATATTTAACATATAGGCTTGGGAAAGGATTTAGTATTTAGTTTCTAGATCTTATCTTTTGAAAACCATTAAGGGGTTTCAACCTGTTTTTATTAAACACGTGTAGAAAGCACGACTGAATGGCCCGAACTGGGAGGGATCTGAAAATGCAACAGATGTCATTCAACATCTAAAACACGATCAAACTTGACATGCAGGGAGTCAAACAAAGATGAAGCATAGGAAGAATCCTACAGACCTAGGTGAGTAGAGCTTCGCATTCTCGTAAGTGAGCTCACTCGGGATACCTAGCACAAAGATGAAACCGAATAAGAATCAGGTCTTATTGGCATGCAAAACGAGGCAAACCCTCCACAAAAGCTCAACACTTAACATCACTTAATTATCTTAATTAGGTCCTAAGTGAAGTGTTAAACCTTATTAGGTAACTTAATTAATGTTTTGGTTTCATGTTCACCTAATCAGTTTTAATCAATTATAGGTTTTAATCAAATGGGATTACCAGATGATTTTTCAGATGGGTGGGCCCTTACATTCTAAGGTTTAAATGTAAATTCACATACGTACATACTCAACTAACAATGAAAATGATTAATGAAAATCATACATACATACATACATACTTGGTCATACATACTATAAATTCTTAAATACATACATGCACCGGAATCTGGTCGACGGTGACATGCCTCATCATACTTCAACTTTCATCATCATATTCAATCTTTCATAACATGTACATGTACCGGAATCTGATCGATGGTAACATGCTTGTTCTTGTAGAATCATACATAAAATCAAACATATAACACATAACAAAGGAATTCACATACACATATACATTCAGAAAAGCAGACATACATATACCAAAGTGATGCACAAGTAACATACTCATATACAAAAACACACAACACACACACAGAAGTTCCCTCTACTTGGTTGAGGAAGATTTACTTATATAGACATGAAAACAAAGCTGAAAGGTCATAAGTCATAAATATATCTTCGAAATATGAGAAGCCAAGTCATAAATACCTACTCTCTCGAAATACAAAAAATCAATCCATAAAAGTTATGGAAATGAATCTATAAATATTATTAAATTACTTTAATTTAATAATATTTAACACTTATTTCGAGATAAAATACCTGAGTTATTTTTGGGATGTTACACATGTTGTGCTAACAATCATCAGTTTTGAATAATTACATCGAAGGTAATTATACCTCTTATCATCGACAATTGGCGATGGCTAGGGCTTTGTTGGGCATCTCGGAGCTCGAATTCAGCGCTTGTCGGTGTCCGAAGTTTGATCAGGTTCAACTGGATGAGCTATGTGGAAGATCCACCTAATTCAAGCGAATCAGGTTTATTTGGTAGGGTTCTGGCAGTTTTCTAGCAGTTTCAGTGGTTTTTCGACAATTTTCTTGAGGTTTCGCGGTGGCAGTGGCTGGTGGAGTCTACTCGCAGAATAGGAGGGGTATTGGGTACCATTGGAACCGGCTCGGTGAGCCCGACGCGTCTATGACGTTGATGTGGTCGGCGGAAGTGGTGGCTCGCCAAAAAATGGCTAAAAGAGTGGCGGCGTTGGTGGGTGACTAGATCCGGCTAGCCTGGGCGGTGATGGGCTTCGCTTGGGTGGGGGGGGGAGATCACTGGAGGATCGAATGTGTGTTCGAATAATTTCAATATCATGTAAGTATACACGGTCGAAGCAAGTAATATAATGATAAATTCGAGTATCGTTCCCACAGAGAGATGAATTTTCTTAAATTAATTAAAGAAAATAATATTAAGAGAAAAACAAAAACAATTGACTTAACTAAATATAAATAATAACTTTAAATAAAAGGAGAAGTTAAAATGATAAAACTCATTTTAGAGACGAATTTACCTTAACATCAATTTAATCTTCATCATATCTTACTCTTATCTTTTATTCCCTCAGATTGTCGATCTAGGATAATTATATGACATAGTGGCTCCCACTCCTTCATGCTTCTATTAATTTGCGTCAATTTCTACCTCCCGATGATAATTGATTAATAAACAAAATAATGCATTAAGAATTGCCTTACAATTACATACGGTGTTGTGTATCTCCCAACCACAACGACAAACAAGTCAAAAGACTCGTTCTATGATAAATTATCAATGACTAATCTAATTAATTTCTCCCGAATTTAATTAAACCTCATGATCTAAGAAATATGTGATCAATCTACTTCTTAGCATTTAGAACATGATACTTCAAACAATCTGATTAAATAAAAGAGTAAGAGCTTGAAATAAATTCAATTAAATCTTGTTAAGTTCCATTCTTCTCTAGAACGAAATGTAAGAACTCCAAAATTAAAATAGAAAACATTATAAAGAAGAAACTAATTTTTATGATGAAAGAGAAAGAAATTACAAAAACTAAAACTACTTCTTTCATTACACTCCGAAGCCAAGAGATGAGATATGATCAACAACGAATGACCACCCCTTTATATAGAAGTGGAGATACAAGAATTCGAAGAGGGTGTTCATAAATTGACGTAGTCTAATTAATTATGGTATCGCTTTAAGTTTCTAACTGTTCGACTCCATTGAACACTATAAATTATAGCCATTGGGTGGGGCCAAGTGTCATTACCATTCAATTCCAAAGCTTAATTTATTCATCTTTTTCTGCATTGAAATGCGAAAATTAAGCATATCTAATAAAATATTAATTAACTAAAAAATAAAGTAAAATATCACTTAATTAATAATGTTTATACCCGGAAAGTACAAAATCATATTAAAAACATGGATAAATATTATATATTTTAAACACTTAACACACCCCCAAACTTAAACTTTTACGCGTCCCAAGCAAAATATCATAACAAAGAAAATTTACTACACAAAAATACTTAATCCCTATTATTTTCTCATATGATTCTTAATCAAACTATCCAAAGGCAACAAGATGTCAATTAAATCAGAAATTCCCTTTCATCAATCGCATCCTAAAGAAAGCTCTGTGTGTGTGTGTGTGATAGTCCATTGGCTTATCATTCTCATATGCAACCAAGAGAATACAATCAAGCACATGCTTAAATATATTTACCTTTTGCTCCCATCTCCACTAATGTAGGTAATGCCAATTTAATGGAATCAATAGGTCTTTATAGGTTGTAACGGGGCCAGGGGCTAGGGACCAAAAATCGGACAAACAAGATAGAAAAATTAGAGACTAATATGCACCCTAGAATTAAAAATCCTTTCTAAATCCTGACATACATGTACAACAAATCCACAAGGAATATGACACAAACTTCCTTAAATGTACTATCGAGTTGACTTAGTATAAGAACTAACTTTGCTTTGATTTTCCATTGACTACCTACTGCTTTTCTTTTTTTCACACTAGTGGAAGACTCTTGCTTCATCTTATGTTTAGTGGTGGAGGATCATTGCTTCATATTTTTTTCTTTTTTTTCTTTGTTTTTCGCCTTTTTTTTTACAAAGAAAAGTGCTAGGAAAGTCCACACAATCTACTCAATCACCACTCTATAACACGCAATGCCTTCCCCCATACTATTCAAAGTTTCATCCTTGTTAGAATTTAAAATAAATTCAAAACACTAGGGTGCTAGGACTCAAGCAGCAAGGTATATTTTTAATAAAAAGGCTAAGGCTAAAATAAGGGTAATCAAACAAATATGTATAATAATGGCAATGAAATTGTGTACATAGGATAATTCATATTAGGTAGGCTTGAAGAAAGGCCCAGACTCATCAAAAAGAAATGCCTATATTATTTTCCATCAACATGGCAAGCCAAATATTTTGCCTCAAAAGTCGTTAGGGCGAATTCTAAAAGTCATGACCATTATGTACAATCCTTATTGCAAAACATTCATTGATATTATCTAAACCAAAGAATTGTGAAAATATTATAAGGTAGAGAACCAACTCTCGACTGCAATCTTTTACTCAGTTTATCCCTCATATCAATTAATCAAGTTTTCCCAATAAAGGTAAGACTAATTCACATATATCTATCATTGAACCAAGAGACTAAAATACCATTGCATAATAAAATTTTTATACTAAACTATATATATATATATATCTAAATCTAAACATGAGTCGAGCATGAACAATATGCAACAAAATTAAGGCATCACCCCAAACTTAAACTAAGCATTGTCCTCAATGTTGAACAAAATAAAAATGAAGATAAAGAAAAAGTGAAGGAGAACTCCCTCAACCAATAAGTTGGTGGATGATTGTCGTGAATGATGAATTTGGACTTGACCCATGCTTCATTGACTTTAAATGATCGATCCCCTTGTTCAGTCTTAATTTCAATTGCACCATGTGGAAAAAACTTTTGTCCAGGAGAAAATGACCAGCAACCACACCAGATGCCATGTTTGTCTGCTATAGTCCAAGCAATAGCTATACTTGTGATCTTTTAGTATTCTAATCAGCTTTTCTTTCTGTAATATAGTTAGCTCTGAAAATATAATAATAGGAAGAGTGTCATTAAGCCCTCAGAAAATATATCTAAGATGTTTTGGAAGTTGCTTTAGCTCCAAAATAGGTGGTACTTCAACTGATGGCAGCAATCTGTGGAATGGTAGATCTAAGATTTCCACAACTTTGAATCGTTGAGGCAAAATTGGTTGTGAATCTAATACTTTAACCATCTCATCCACATCAATATCTTCTTCACAAAGAGAATTTATAGCTTTATGTAATGAATCACAAAACTGATCCCCTTTGCATCCGAGTAAGCTAACCAATGTATTGGGTTCACGTTCGTTGCTTGGCTTATCATCTTTTTCCCTAACTTCATTGGGTTGAACTGGTTCTTGTAGAGTAATACCACTCCGGGTTGTTATAACTTTCCAATGCTCTTTACCATCATTCCTTGGTTGTTTTGGTTGGCTAGGAAGTACACCCTTGGGTCGCTCACTTGGTTCCTTGTTTAATTTCACCATAACTTGTTGCATAAACTGTCATTGTTGTTGTTGCTGATTCTGCATAAATTGTTGCATACTTTGTTGCATAGTTTGTTGCATGGAATTGAACATTTAGATCAAATCCGGTTGTTGTGGTTGAAAAGAAAGTGAAGGAGGTCGAGAATGCTGTGATGGTGGCGGTGGATTAGTGGGAACAACAGCTGGTTGTAGAGTATTATTCCATGAAAATTGGGGTTATTGCACCAGCCCGCATTGTAGGTGTTGGAATAGGGATTGTTGTTCCTATTAAAGTTGCCTACATAGTTAACTTGATCTGTTGTACATTGACCTGTACAATGTCCTTGTCCACACCATTCACACCTTGGCTTCATAGCCTTAACATGCCCCTACATATTAAGATTTTCAACTTGATTAGTTAAAGCACTGACCTAAGCAAATAAAACAGTAAGTGCATCAAATTCTAAAACTCTGGTAGTAATCCTTGGATGCATGACTTCTTCTTCTAATGCTTCTTGTGCTCTTCTTCCAACGGCACACAAGTTTCTCAGTCCTTGCAATCACTAGATCACAAGAACACAAAGGTGACCGCACCAATCGATGCATAAACAAATGATAACAAATAAATGATAACATGGAAGAAGACAATGATATAGTTTATTTATTTTCTTTTTTATTTTTCTTTTTAAAATAATCAGACACTAAAATCCAAAAAGAGAAGAAAAACACTCAAAATTCTAATCCTAAATTAATTAAAAAAATTCGATCTCCCCGGCAACGACGCCAAAAACTTGTTCGAATAATTTCAATATCATGCAAGTATACACGGTCTAAGCAAGTAATATAATGATAAATTCGAGTATCGTTCCCACAAAGAGATGAATTTTCTTAAATTAATTAAAGAAAATAATATTAAGAGAAAAACAAAAACAATTGACTTAACTAAATATAAATAATAACTTTAAATAAAAGGAGAAGTTAAAATCATAAAACTCGTTCTAGAGTCGAATTCACCTTAACATCTATTTAATCTTTATCATATCTTACTCTTATCTTTTATTCCCTCAGATTGTCGATCTAGGATAATTATATGACATGGTGGCTCCCCCTCCTTCATGCTTCTATTATTTTGCGTCAATTTCTACCTCCCGATGATAATTGATTAATAAACAAAATAATCCATTAAGAATTGCCTTACAATTACATACGGTGTTGTGTATCTCCCAACCACAACGACAAACAAGTCAAAGACTCGTCGTATGATAAATTATCAATGACTAATGTAATTAATTTCTCCCGAATTTAATTAAACCTCATGATCTAAGAAATAGGTGATCAATCTACTCTTAGAATTTAGAACATGATACTTCAAATAATCTGATTAAATAAAAGAGTAAGAGCTTGAAAGAAATTCAATTATATCATGTTAAGTTCTATTCTTCTCTAGAACAAAATATAAGAACTCCAAAATTAAAATAGAAAACATTATAAAGAAGAAACTAATTTTTATGATAAAAGAGAAAGAAATTACAAAAACTAAAACTACTTCTTTCATTACACTCCGAAGCCAAGAGATGAGACATGATCAACAATAAATGACCACCCCTTTATATAGAAGTGGAGATACAAGAATTCAAAGAGGGTGTTCACAAATTGACGTAGTCTAATTAATTATAATGTCTCTTCAAGTTTCCAACTGTTCGACTCCATTGAACACCATAAATTGTAGCCATTGGTGGGGCCAAGTGTCATGACCATTTAATTACAAAGCTTAATTTATTCATCTTTTTCTGCATTGAAATGCCAAAATTAAGCATATCTAATAAAATATTAATTAACTAAAAAAAAGTAAAATATCACTTTATTAATAATGTTTATACCCGGGAAGTAAAAAATCATATTAAAAACATGGGTAAATATTATATATTTTAAACACTTAACATTGTGTCAAGGAGACCACTAGATCGCGGCCATGACGGTTGACAGTGGCATGATCAGCAACGGAAGCGCGGCGCAAGGGCGCTGCTTCCTCGCGCTGTGGAGGCCGAACAATGGTTGGGGCACTTGGGGCGTCACGACAACGCCGTAGCAGGACCTGGCGGCGACGATCGGTGGTAGGACGGTGTCGGCTGGGGCGGAGACGACAAGCAAAGGGGGTGGTGCGGCAAGGGTTTGGACAGGAAAGAGAAGTGTCGGGGGGGGGGGTGTGAAATGGTGTAAGGGTGTTCGGTGGCAAACTCATAAATAAAACTCGACTCAAGTTTGACTTGAGTCAAAATAATAACTAGGTTGTAATAATTCCTAAAAATAAAATAAAAATAAGGGAAAATCCCATAAAATATATTACACTCCACAACATCATAATGACATGCTTTATAACTAACAACCCACCCAAACTGCCCGTAACGCATCCTAACACTTTAAACGGTTTAAAACTAATTCTATGATCCACTATATATAAAAATTAAAAAAAGTAAACTAGCATACTCTCATATATACTGATAACTCATTCTTTTCTGTTGTATTCATGACGTTATCCTCATATATTTGGGTACACATGACCTTCATAGCTCATACAAGCAGTACACGTGTTTTGACAGATACTCAACTCATGCCGACGGCTGAACCGATCGGTTCACAAGTATAAAATCCTGAGTCGAATTGTGGGTTTTATAAGTATACCCGATATACATTGATAGTTTCAATTATGATACAGTAGAGCATGGGTTATCAGTGTATACGCGAGGTATACTTATGATTTTTATGAGTTAGCTAGGATTTTAAGTCTAGAACTAGGCCATTACAGTGTTTAGTATCTGTTTGGGATTTTCTAGTTATTTCATTTACAAGCAGCATAGGAATTTCAGATCACTAGATTGTGCCCATATTGGCCCAGCTTGGTTGAGTTCTGGATTTGAGTCCCATTTATCCTTCTTGCCTCAATTCCCTCCTATAGGTCACTATTAGGAATCGAGTTAGCTTCAACTTTGGATTGTCTCGATCCGAGCTTTCTGTCCATATATATGTATATTACACATACCCATAGGTGGGCCCCACTATGCCATTGAGTTGTCGAATGCTCAGATCATGCCATGTGGCAACATCCGAGTCGTCCACTCAAACCTAGCATTCTCTATTTGATTTCTACAGATTTCCCATATTTTCAGCGCTTTAGACCCATAGTGCTGCAGCCATTTCACCATGCCGTCGGCAAGTTTCTGCCTCTCTCCCGGCTACTAGACTGGCACCCCCATGACCGCCTCATGGCTAGCTATCAGTTCGTACCCACGATCGCCAACAATGCCACCACAATCGCCACCAGCGACGGTGTTTTCGCCATCGATTTTCGACGCCATCGCCACCCGTTTGGGCCGTTTCGGGTGCATGCAATTGTCCTCCGTCGAATTGACTAGCCCATGACTCACCACCACAACCACCCACGACCCACAACCATGACCACCCACGACAACCTATTTGGGCCGTTTTTTAGATATTTTGGGACCACGCTCGACCATCACTGTAGCCGTGATTACCTCCGTCGACGTCGCCACACCCGGCTGCGATTCCACGCCGTTCCGGCCAATTTCTAGCCAACCACCAGCCGGACTCCACCGATCACCACCATCATTTCCTCGTCACATGGGCTGTCGATCCCGACTAGCAGCGATCACAGCTGAGCAGCCGTCGGCGTTTTCCGACGACGGATACGACCGCCCCTTGGCCCATTTACCCGCTGCCCTCATTTGAGTCCACCTGGCCATGCTCAAGTCAGCCAGTCCGAGCCCGTGTTCATGTTCATTAGTCCAGTGCATGTTTGCCTAGTCAACCTAGCCCAATTTTCCAATTAACCTATACCAAGTTGGTTCAACTCGGTTTGGCCTGGTTCAGCTCAGTGTGGTTTGGTTCAGCTCATTTTCAGCCTATTTTTGGCTATTTCTCAACCATTTTTGGTAATTCGACAACCTTTACATTAGTTTAGATACATATTCACATTGTTTAGGATGTTTAGATGTTATGAGTACTTATCTTTATTATTTAATTATTTTGTTTATTCATGATTATTTATTTCTTATTATTTATATATTTGTTGACTATGATCAATGATTGTGTGACTAATTATTGTTATTGATAATGCATCTTTTCATAGATATTATTTTTTTTTATGTTTATCTTATTTTAATTAATTAATTGATTGATTATTATTTATTTCTAACATGTGTTATTATTTATATGTGTTTAGTCGTATGTTTGTATATTTAATATTTACATTAATATTTTTTATGATTAATTAATATTAGTTATTTATTTATTTATCTATGATTTATTCAATTAATTATTTGGTTGTTTATTTAATTATTTATATATTTACTAACATGAGTATATGTTGGTATTTACTCATGTTTACGCTTATATTTATATAGTATAATTATATTATTATTTTATGATTAGTGTATTGTTCAAGCTTTAGTTATAGGTTTGTTAGCACTATTTGTTTTATTAGGATATATTGATGATATAAGCACACACCATGAGCATGCATCATATATAGATGTTAGTATTTTACTTAGTAGTAGGTTCCGATGTAGGTTTTTGAGTCCGAGTTAGCTATAGATGTGCATATACGCTTAAAGCTTGGACCACAGGTTTGTAGGATTCTCCCACTCTGCTTGATTCCTTACATGTTGAGTTTAACCGTGTTTTAGACGTTGGACGGCATCGGCGGCATTTTATTGGATCCATCCAATGTGAGGCTATTTAGTCATGTTTTCTACACATATTTAATAAAACTATGAGGATGAGATTCATTGTTGGTTTTCGAACTGAAGCTCTATAAATACATGATATAAGCCTCTTCCCTGAAGCTATTATATAAGTACGCGTATTTTTACAGATTTGATGAATAAGAGAGTGAGCGGTATGGAGATATGTATGGACTACACTAATACTCCTTCAAACCCTGAGGTAGTGAGGTGTATGAGGGTACTGCGTTACACAGCACATATCCGTAATTTGTGGCACTATCTTAATTGTTCTTTTTGCCACTTGTGTACCGTGGTGGGTGAAATATGCAAGATGTGAGAGCATAAGCATTGTATGAACATTTGCCGTGTATGCAAGTTGGCACTTGCTTAAGTATGTTTGCTTACCACTCAGTGTGAGGCAATCTTGAAGTTTCATAAGTTTTTGTGGGTAATGGAATACCCATTTGCTAGATTGTATTAGTTATTTTTTGGACCAATAACCCTTGTTACTAACGTTTTTCATATAATATATGTAGGTCTTGTAAATCCTGAGTCGACTTTGGTAGAAGAACAAATAAATTCTACACACACTTGAGCTCAGTGCATTTATTTTTTCTCTTACTTTTACTTATATTTGATGTGTTTGGACGCGTATTTAACAGTATCTTCCATTCTTATAACACTGAAAAGGTTGTTTTGATCTATTTCATCGATCGAGTTGTACTGACCAACAACTTTAAATATTATTCGACTTGATCGTAACATTTCTGATTCGGTTCTTAGGTGAACCAAAATTATTACATTGATTGTATCATTCCCCCTTCTTGAAAAGGATTCACCCTCGAATTTAGTTCTAAATAAAAGAGAGATCAAAAACATTGAAGGTTGAGTTAACTTGATGTTTATTATGAAGATCAATTTTAAAGGCATTATCATTAATCATTTCCAAAATTTGGAAGGGGCCATCACCGTAATGGTCCAACTTGGATTTTGTATGTTGGGGAAATTGTTCCTCGCAAAATGAACCCAAAGCCGTTCTCCTAGTTCGAAGGAAACTAGCTTTCTTCCTTTGTTAGCTTGGGTCGTAGCTCATTCATTCTTTAACAAGATTTGATATCATACTTTCTCATGAATCTGCTTCACCAAATCTATCTTTTGCTTTCCGTCTAATCTAGTAATTTCAGTGGCATGCAAAGGAAGTAAATTCAACACGGTTGATGGATCAAACCTATAAACAATCTCAAATGGCATATATAAAGTAGAAGAATCAACAGTTCAATTATAAGCAAATCAATTAAAGGAATGAAATCTGCCCGCGACTTCAAGTGTTTCTTAATCACAACACGTAATAGAGTTCCTAAAGTTTCAAGGGTGATTAGGGACTTAGAAAGCTTTGTAAAGACCATGCTGTTTGACTCAAGATTTGGCCTTTTAACATGTCATGCATTTATTGTAAATACTTTCAACATCTCATTTCATGTGTGGCGAGAAAAATGTTCTTTTAAAATTTCCATGTTTTTGAGAATCCCAAAATGCCCCATCAAACTCTCTCTCCCCCCATGAGATTCTCAAACAAGAAGTTTGCATAATGAGCTTTGTGGAATGCAAAGTTTGTTTGTGTGGAATAAATAGCCATCTTGTTGGTAAAACTTATCAAAAGGTTTTACTTTACAAGTTGGTAAAGCTTGTCAAAAGGTTTTACTTTATAAGCATCAAATATAGCTGAAAAGTCTAATCCTTGAATGCTTTAGTCTTCTCCTCGTCCACTTCAA
Organism: Piper betle; assembly: GCA_033002965.1. Taxonomy (NCBI): domain Eukaryota; kingdom Viridiplantae; phylum Streptophyta; class Magnoliopsida; order Piperales; family Piperaceae; genus Piper; species Piper betle. The sequence goes on along the minus strand of JAURVB010012959.1, from coordinate 7,233 downwards.
CACCTTTGGCACTCACAACAAAACCTACACAAACAACTCTCTCTATGTAAAAGTTACACTTCTTAATGTTATTAGCATACAATTTTGCAAATGTCAAAGTCTTGAGAATGAAGGTCAAATGTTCAATGTGGTCATTCAAGCTCTTACTATAAATCAAGATATCATCAAAGTAAACAACAATAAATTTTCTAATATAAGTTCGCAAAACATTATTCATCAATGAGCATAAATGCACTTGGTGCACTAGTTAACCCAAATGGTATTACTAACCACTCATATAAACCATGTTTTATTTTAAATATTGTTTTCCCTTCCATCTTCTTCTTCATGTAAATTTGTTGATACCCACATTGTAAATCTATTTTCGAAAAGGGAGTGGAACATGTTACTAAGCGAGGTTTGGGATGTTGAAACTTTACTGCAATTTTGTTGACTGCATGACAATCCACACACATTCCCAATGTTCCATCCTTCTTGAGATCTAAAAACAGAAACAACACATGGGATTATGCTTTCTCTTGTATGTCCTTTGGCCAACAACTCTTCAACTTGCTTTTCAAGTTCATTAGTTTCTTCTGGACTAGAACCATAGGTTTTGGGAGTAGAGTTCCACTTGTTCTTCCATTAGAAACTATAGCCATATGGTTGTGTGGATGATCTACCACTTTTCTTGAGTTGTCTTTCAACCTTCATAGCCATGTGAACTGTGCATCTTCAACCTTCCATATAATGCTGTAATTCAAAACATTGGCAATTTCTTGATTATAACCACAAATGAAGCGAGTCATGTTTGCCTCCTATTTTCTTAGTGCGTTGACTTGGATCATGGTAAAATCTCTTCATTTCTTTAGGATATTCCACCACGGATTTTGATCCCATATTTAAACTTTGTAAGTTAAGATGTAAGTCTCTATAATAATGAATTGGATCAAACCTTCGCCTGATAACAACTTTCATATCTTCACAATTGCTAATTAGAAGTTCATTGTTTCTTCTCGTAGCAAGAACCAATTGATCCAACCAAGTAAGACATAATCAGTTAATGCAGATAGCAACAAGTTGAACATTCTTTTCATTTGAAAAGTTATGACAATAAAAACAAGTTCCACCTTTCCTTCCCATTGAATGTAAGATTTAGGATTATTTTTACATTCAAAGGATGGGAATGGTAAGTTTTATTGAACCTATGTTTGAATCTATTGCTTCCCTGTCTTGACACGTAGGGTGTTGATGTCTTTGTCTTCATAGTCTAGTATTTTTATCTATCATCAATGTGACATAAGATGCTTGAGGGTGGTCTCCAGTTAGGTCTTCTTCCTCGAGGCACAAGGACTTTTGCAAGTTAGCAACTCTCAGGTCATTTTTGTTCCAAACAATCTCGGATCTCATTGAATTGCTCATTCATACATGCAAACTACTTATGCATGGCTTCAAACAACAAATTATTGTCTGTCAGAGGCACATTGCTTTCATTTCATGACATGAGGAAATCTATAAAGAAGTGTTAGAAAGAAAAATTCCTCACTCACTCCCTCACGTATTTATGCTTGTAAAGACATCATTCAATTGCTCCAATTTGCTCACAAATGTTCTCCTCAAAGTCCTTGAAAAACCAAGAAAAGAAAATTCCAAAGCAATCAAATGAAAACCAACACCCTTGAAATATCGATTTCAAAAGGTACAAAAAATACATTTAAAGGATGAAGGAAAACAAATTTAAAGGATTTAAGATTGAAAGATAGAATTAAATAACATATGGAGATGGAAAAAGAAGGATATAAGTTGAAAAGACAACAAATAAGCTACCTATAAAACTCTTCCTTTCTCTTCTTTCTTTCTTTTGTAGTACTTATTCCTTTTTCTTCAGTCTCTTTATCAATTATTTTTATTTTATTTTTCTTGAACTGAAACAAGACAGAAAGATGATGACGATTTGGCAATAGTTTTCTTGCATGGGGTGGTTCCAACCAGTATGTGTGCCTCAAAAATGTGCAAAATATTAAACAAAAGCCAAATTTCTAAGTGGGCTTGATTCCGCGTTAGTGATTACAACACAAAGTAGTATAATAGATAAAGCTGGCCAGGTGTTACTCACAATTAAGCAAATATGTCTAACATTTTTATTTAACAAAACATATAAAGATCCCACAGTCTTAGAACGTTTCCCAGTAGCCACACTTATTTCTCAAATAAATAATAAAAGGAGTCCTCATATTTATTTTGCTCCATGCTCCGGTTGTCAATCACCTAATTTCGTATTTGCACACCTACGGAGGTAATTCCGCGTTAGTGATTACAACACTAAGTAGTATAATAGATAAAACAAATCAAGTACATTCCACTATTTCCTTATGTTTATCTTAATATGCGATGGAGTGATTCCGCTATACTCCAAAACAATGCGGAGGAGGTATCCGCTGTGATCCGCACACCCCGGCAGTAGCCCTTTTGTGGGGAAGCTACCATAACCGTCTCCAGTGACAGTGCCTCGCACACCCCGGCCGTAGCCTTTTTGTGGGGAAGCTATCACTGCACTCAGGTGATTGCTACACCCCGTTTGTGGGGAAGCTCTCACTACCAATTCTAGTGCCAGTGCCTCGCACACCCCGGCCGTAGCCTTTTTATGGGGGAGGCTATCACTGCACTCCTGTGCCAGTGCCTTGCACACCCCGACCGTATCCTTTTTATGGGGAGGCTATCAGTGCACTCAGGTGAATGCTATGCCCCGTTTGTGGGGAAGCTCTCACTGCCAACTCTAGTGCAAGTGCCTCACACACCCTGGCCATAGCCTTTTTATGGGGAGGCTATCACTGCACTCCAGTGCGATGGAGGAATCGTTGTGCCTCGCTCACCCCGGCCATAGCCTTTTTATGGGGTGGCTATCACTACTCCAAAACAATGTCGATGCATTACACAATTTACGCACATAATACGACCCCGTGTCGGACTGAGTCAATTCTTTGACCCTGGTTGCACTCGGTGCATGGTGGTCGAATCTGGGCTCAGGCCGACCTAGGCTACCAACAAGGAAAGTACGATGTTCTACCTATTATACGTACCTGACTTGTGATTTCGTTTGACTGTGATCCGCTAACCCTAATCTGAATGAGGGCATAAAATTATACATTAGTATAATTTTATTTTGCATGAACCTACATGCAACTACATGACTAATATACTATCAATTTTAAATGATGTAATTAGTTCATGTTAGTCTTCCTTTCTTATTAAATTTTCAGCAATTCTAATGACAATTAATTATTAATTATCCCCATCCAAATCCCCATTATCTAATTGATAATTTAATTATTAACATGTCCCATACTTACCTGGTTGCCATTCTACTTTAACAATTCATTTAACGACCCCAAAGCTCCCAGCTTTATTGTAGTCAACCAGCAAAAGCCGGTATTTTCACCATGCATGGCGACCAACCAGTAATATGGCAGCCTCCATTTGCTGCTATGGCGTCTCCAACTTGGCCACCACATGGCAACCCTCAACCAGTCCTTGGCGACCATCTTCCGGCCACCCAATCAGCAACCCCGACCTGACCATGGTGACTCCATGTCGGTCACATAATCAGCCCATGACCCATGGCAGCGTCTCCCTAGTCGGCTACCTAAACAGCACCCGACCAGACCCATGGCGACTACTCTAGTCAGCCACATAAACAACACCCGACCAACATGTCTTCTTTTCCTTCCACCCAATTTCAGACCCCATCTTCTATCTACCCCACTGATCCTATTAGAAAAAACCCCTAAAGATCCAATCTTTATCCACTGCTATCTCATGGAACTCGGACTACTCCCTACATGGGGACCTTAATTTCACCATTCATGGTGGTCGACCAGCAGCCATGGCGACCACGTCCTACCCCATCAAGGTGACGACCAGCACCACCCCAAGTGACGACCAGTCTACCCTTTCTATGGCGGATCCACGTCTGGCCAGCAACACCACCCATGGCAACACAACCCTAGTCTCCCTTCACGTTCCTGATTTACATCCCTCCCCGATGGTCTGACTCGGCCACCCAAGGTGATTCTGTCTGGCCAGCCGCACCGCTGGGAGCACTCCCTACTTCCAGCACGTCAACCCAACTCACAAGGATGGAAGATGGTGTTGTTGCTGGTGCAAAAACAGCAAGACGTCCTCCTGGTTTTCTTCTTCCCTTGTTGATTTCTCATTTGATTCTTATGTTTATCATGATTATGATTTATGCAACATGTATATACATGCAATAAAAGAAAAAGAAAGGAAAATAAATTACCTGAGCGAAGGAGGAAAAACCAGCATCTGTCCAAGGAGGAAAAAGATGTAGATGATGCCCTCCCCTTCTCCTTTTATCAAGAATAAGATGACGGCTAGGGTATGTGGAAACACCCTTCCACCATAATTCCTTTAACCGGGTAATTGGGTAATCAACATGGTTCACTTAACCATTTCACTTAACCTCTTAAATGGGTACATGGTTTAGTTCACTTAAATAGTTAAATGGATAAGTAATGTGGTCTACTTGACCGATTCAACTAGAATCGTCCGGTTAGAAATTACTTTTCAATTAACCGGGTAATTCATACTTAACCAGCTAACGAATTTTTGTTTCCACGTTCGATCCCACCGCGTCGAATGTTATTTTATTATTATTATTGTTATATATATATATATATATATATATATATATATATATATATATATTCCGGGTCTTTACAATCTACAATTATTAAAACCCTTTTTTGACTTCAAAATGGTCTTGTTGATAAATGAGCACAAAAGTTGACTATGAAATTGAACTTTAGAATGGTCCTTCCACATGATTGATGACTGATTGGGCTAACGTATCTTCTTTTCGACCTACATAACATTAACTATCTTCAAGCCCAGCTCATAGAGATATTCAATCACCTTTTAGAGCTCTTCAAACTCATCCTTTGAGCGTGAAGATGAAGTGTCCATGATGTGATCTCAACAATTCAATTGCGAGAAACATATTCTCAGACCATCCAAAGATGGTTTGGAAGATAATGACTACCAACCGCCTGGTTATATTTAACAAAAAACCAATAGTATGAAAAGCAGGAATATTGACCCCTTTGCTATGAAGAGCATGAAACTAATATTATCAAGAAATATTATCCTTGTGGCTACTATATAAGAGATGGAAACCAATATTAAAAGGGTTGAAAATTCAAGTAGTTGTACTTAAAACTTCTGCAAGTTTGACAAGAACAAGTTGGAGAAAATTTCTCACAAAATAATATGTTTGAAAGTTGGATGATTAAAAATGATGTTCTCCTTAATATTTATAAGTAAGAAAGACTACTTGGGTGAAAGTTACACCCACCTAACAACATTAAAGGCCTAGGAAAGTTGTAAACTCTATTTACTACATGTGATGGTTCCAACTAGCATTAAGTGTAAAACCCACGATTCGAGTCAGGGTTTTATATTCAGAACCGGTCGATTCGACCGTTATTTTCGAGTTGAGTCAGTTTCAGAACACGTGTACTGAGTTGACGCCGGTATCGTGTATGAGCCATGAGGGTCATGTGTACCCAAGTATATGATGATAACGTCATGAACACAGCAGAAAAGAATGAGTTATCAGAATATATGAGAGTATGCAGTTCATTTTTTTTATTATAATATATAATGGATCGTAGAATAAGTTGTAGGCCGTTTACCGCGTTAGGACGCGTTACAGGCATTTTGGGTAGGTTGATAGTTCTAGAGCATATCATTATGATTTTTTTTGTGTTGTTTAATTTTAAGGGATTTTTCCCGATTTTTATGAATTTTTTTAGGATTTAATACGACTTAGTTATTATACTTGACTCGAGCCGGAGACGAGTCAAGTCTTAATTACAAGTTTGCCACCCAACCATGTCTTCTCCACCCCTGACCTTTTCTCCCCCACGCCCAAACCCTAGCCGCCGCACCGCCCCTATTCCCGTGCCACCGCCGACGCCCCCTGGCCGCCGATCGACGCCGTCCAGCCCGACCACGGCGTCGCCCAGCCGCCCCGACCAGGCCCAGCCACGAGCTGGCCGCCGCGACGTGAGGAAGCCGCGCCTTTGCATCGTGCTTCTGTCACCGATCACGCTGCCGCCAACTGCTGCCAGCACGATCAGGTGGTCGGCTCGGCACCCTCGATCCCTCAGCCGCCTTTCCCGACCGGAGCAGAGGCCATCGCCGGCCTGGCCGGTCGGATCTAGCGACCCATTGCCGCCACTCTGTTTTATGCATTTTCTGGCGAGCGGCCACCTCCATTGGCCACGTCGACCTCATAGATGAGTCGGGCTCACCGAGCCGGTTCAGAGGGTACCCAACACGACCACTTTCCGGCCAGTAGACGCCGCCGGCGATTGTCGCCGGAAAACCATCGGAAGCCGCCGGAAAACCGCCAGTAGCTGCCGGAAAACCGGAATTTCTGGAATTCTCTGGAATTCACCCGATCTTCTGCGGGGCTCACCTAGTTGAGCCCGATCGAACGTCGGATGCCGGAGAGCGCCGAATTCGAGCTCCGAGACGCGACAGAACCCTAGCCGTCGCCGATTGCCGATGATGTGAGGTATAATTACCTCCAATTTGATTATTTAAATTGATGATTGTTAGCATAACGTGATAGGATTGAGTGATTCCCAAGATAGAAGTTTGAGCATGAAAGAAGTAATGATATGTATGATATAATTGGTAATGAGTAAATATTAAGTGATCCGATGATATAAAGTAAATTTGAGCATGTTAATCGGGTACGATGTAACTTCGGAAAAACGCAGTAAAATTGGTATGAATAATATTAGTTAGAATTGTTTTCATATTTATGATTATTTGATTGTTGATTGACGGTCATTGTGTGTGATTCATCATTTAGTTAGCGGGCGTTAGTATTTAGTTTTGATGTGTAGGTACGGAGTAGGAGCTTGCCGCCTATGTGCGATGACACACTTGGAGCTTCTACTAGGTCCGTTTAGGACTCGTCTGTTTTACTCTTTTCTATTGTATGTTTGTTTTAATGCCTACAGGATGAGTTAAATGGTTCTTTATCGGATCCCACTTAACTCGGGTCATTCAATCGAATAGTTTTTCGGATTAATAACCCCTCGAGGATGAGATCCCTCAAGGATGATTTCGAAAACAAGATCCACCACAAGTTGCCTTCGGGCCTATTATATAAATCCCTACCCAACCCTATATATATGTAGTTTTCACGTTTTCAGTGAGACG
>JAURVB010012958.1:0-23343 GCA_033002965.1 Piper betle | reverse complement strand
CAGCTCAGTTTTGTCCGGTTCAGCTTATTGTCAAACTATTTTTTGTTCGTTTGCACACTATTTTCGGTAATTCGAGAACCTTTATATTCATTGTGATGCTTATTCACACGATTTAGCATGAATGGATGTTGTGATGATTTTTCTTTATTTATTGTTTTATTTATTTAGTTATTTATTTATTCATTATTAATTTTATATTTTTATTTATATGTTTATCATATATAATGAATTTTTACATGATTATTAATATTATATTTACTTATGAATATTAGTCTTATTATGTGTACTAAATTGTGTGTGTGTGTGTGTGCGTGCGTGTAGTTATTTATTTGTTCGTTATATTTATGTTATTATTTATTTGTACTTAATTATGTATTCTTGTATTCTATTACTATGATATTATTAATATTCATGATGAATGAGTATTACCTATTGTTTATTTATTTATTTATTAAATTATTATATGTTTATTTATTCATTTATATGTTTACTAACACGAGTACATATGTTGATATTTACTTGTATTTACCGGTATATTTATATAATATATTTATATTATTATTTTATAGATAGAGTATTGTTTATGTTTATGTATTTATTATTTATCTAATTATCTATGAGTGTATTTTCTTACTTATTTATTTATTATTATTATGTCGTGATTTTTGTGCCACATGTTTGTTATAGGTTTGTTAGAACACTTTTCGATATTAGGGCGTATTGATGTTATGAACACACACTTCGAGCATGCATCATATAGAGATATTAGTATTTTACTTAGTAGTGGGTTCCAATGTAGGTTTCAGAGTTCGAGCTCGCCATAAATGTGCTAATCGCTTGGAGCTTGGACCACAGGTCCGTAGGACGCTCCCTCTCTGCTTGACTCCTTGTGTGTCGAGTTTAATCGTATTTTAGACGTTGGACGGCATCGGCGGTATTTTATTGGATCCCTTCGATGCCGGGCAATTTAGATGTTTTTTCTACACATGTTCAATAAAACTACAACGACGAGATCCCTTGTTGGTTTTCGAATTGATGCTCAAGAAATATATGATACAAGCCTCTTTCATAAGCCTATTATATAAGCACACAGTTTTTTATTGATTTCACAAATAAGAGAGTGAGCAGTATCAAGATATGCATAGATCACACTAGTACTCTTTCAAACCTTAAGGTAGTGTGGTGTATGAAAAGGATACTGCATAGTGAAGCACTATTTCTGGAATTTGTGGCACTAACATAAATGTTCCTTTTGTCACTCGAGTGCCGAGTGGTTGGGTTGAAATATGGAAGATGTGAGGGTCATGCAAGCTGTGCACTTGCTTAAGTAGGTTTGCTGACGCCAATCTGGGCAATCGTGGACTTTGATAAGTTTTCATGCGGTAACCCGTTTGCACATTGTGTTAGTTATTTTCTGAGACCAGTAACACTCGTTACTAGCGTTTTTTATATAATATATGTGGGTCTTGCAAATTCTAAGTTGACTTTGGCGGAAGGAGCGGATTAACGCTACATACACTTGAGATCAACACATTTATTTCTTTACTTACTTTTACTTATGTTTGTTGTCGATTTGGCGTGTGTTTAACAATCGTCTTCCATTCTCATGACATCAAGTGGGTTGTTTCAATCTATTTTATCGATTGAGTCCTACCGATCAACAATTTTTAACATGACTTAACTTGATCGTAACATTTTGGATTCGGCTCTTAGGTGAACCAAAATCGGGGTGTTACTAAATCGAAAAAAACAATGCACCAATGAATTATAGTCTGCTATGTGGCAAGATATAGGTTTACAAAAGTAAAGACACCAATGAAGCATAGAGATACGTATAAAGTCTTTTAAAATGACTACTCAAATGCAATAAAGGATCAACTTTTGAAGTGTCTTTTAACAATTTGGTTTAGGATTTTGAAGTACTGAAGAAGTTGATCAAAATGACTTGTGTGATTCACCATGACAATGTAGAAGTGGAAAGAAAACTGTAAATCGTGATTTTTGTAAAATAAACTTTTAGAGGAAAATGTGAATATATTTAAAATAACTTCTGTAGAACTAGTTACAAGTAAACCAACGCATAATGGAAGAAATGACAAGGATAGTATAAAGAAGAAGTTAAATGAATGAGTAATTTTCTCCTTTTGATCTTATTATATTTTTCAAGGATGAAAATTCCCAAGCTGGGAGATTGTAAAACCATTAAAATAACTAGGTTATTTTATTTAGGGTTTTTAATCTTAGAACGAATTTTAAATATTATTTAATTAAATTAATTCTTGTGAATCAATGTCATAAATTATCAATTATTACCTATAACGTATCAGTATGGTGGTATTTAGAGATTGCTTCAAATAAGTTTAGTTTATTGTATTTTATTTGAATTCTTTTAATTTTTCCCTTATAGTCGAAATAAGGTTCAACTATAGGTCGTGTAACACCCCAATTTCGGTTTACCTAAGAACCGAATCGAAATGTTACGATCGAGTCAAGTCATGTTAAAAGATTTCCGTCAGTACGACTCGATCGCTGAAATAGATTTAAACAACCTTCTTGGTGTCATGAAAATGGAAGACATTGTTAAATATACATCAAACACATCAAATATAAATAAAAACAATAAAGTAAATTACTGCGTTGAGCTCATGTGTGTGTAGCGTTTATCTGTCCTCCCACCAAAGTTGACTCAGGATTTGCAAAACCTACATATATTATATGAAAAATGTTAGTTACGAATGTTACTCGTCCCGAAAATAACTAATTCAATTTGGCAAATGGGTATTCCCTTACCAACGAAAACTTACGAAACTTCAAGATTGCCTCACACTGGGCGGTAAGCAAACGCACTTAAGCAAGTGCCGGCTTGCATGCACGGCTCATAATTATATTCATAAATACAATGCTTACACCCTCACACCTTCCATGTCACCCGCCACAATTCTCGAGTAGTAAAAGGAACATTTAAGTTAGTGCCACAAATTTCAGAAATATGATGTATTACGTATTATCCTCATAGACTGTACCTCAGGGTTTGAAGGGAGTACTAGAGTGCTATATATATATATATCTCTGTACCACTCATTCTCTTATTCATGAAATCCGTAAAAATTTGCGTACTTCTATAATAGACTTAGGGAAGAGACTTATATCATACATTTCTAGAGCTTCAGTTTGAAAACCAACAAGGGATCTCTCATCCTTGTAGTTTTATTGAACGTGTAGAAAACACAGCCAAATGACCCAACAACGGAGGGATGCAATAAAACGCCGCTAATGCCGTCCTACGTATAAAACACAATGAAACTCGACAAGCAAGGAGTCATGCAGAGAGGGACAGTCCTACGGACGGGTGGTCCAAGCTCCAAGCGTATCTGCACATCTATGGCGACGTCGAACTCCAAAACCTACATCGGAACCCATTACTAAGTAAAATACTACCATCTCTATATGATGCATGCTTGTGGTGTGTGCTCATATCATCAATACATCTTAATAAAGAAAATAGTAGTAATAATAAATAATAAATAAATAAATAGGAAATCTACTCTTAGATTTTTAGATAAATAATTAAAACATGAACATAAATACTATTCTAATAATAAAATAAGAATATCATATACTATATACGAAAAATAGGTAAAAACGAATAAATATTATATTTTGCTTGTCTTAGTAATCATATAAGCAAATAAATAAATAAATACATAATCATTCTATAAATAAATGAATAAACAATTATTTAATTTAAATTAATCATGAATAATAATAATATCGTATCATCATTACAAAATATGTAGTAAAATACAATTAAATAATAACATACACGCAACGAACAAGTAAATAAATAAAGAAATAAATATATACAATTCAGTAAACATAAAATGACTAACATTAATAAGTAAATATAATATTAATATATAACAAATAATCATGTAAACATACATCATATACGATAAACATATAAATAAAAATAAATAAATAATAATGAATAAATAAATAAGTAATAGATAAATAAATAAATAAATGAAAACACTTGTAACATTAAATTATGCTAAATAATCTGCATATTGATATAAACTAGTTAATAAACAGTGCTGGTGGGACCCACTTATGGGTATATGAAATATACGTATGGACGTAAATATTGGATCGAGACCGCCTTAAGTCGAAACTGACTTGAGTCCTAAAATTAAATCTGCCGGTTGGAATTGAGGCAAGATGGGTGCCTCGAAATGCTAAATGCAATCGAGTTGGGCCCGCGGGGCACAATCCGGGGGTCCGAAATCCTTATGATGCATGCAATGAGATACCCTAGAAATCCCAAACCTATATTAAACGTTGCAACGGTGTAGATCTAGGGCTAAGATCGTGGCTAACTTGTGTATACCTCGTATATACACTGTTAACTCATGCTCTACTGTATCATATTTGAAATATCATATGCATGTCAGGCATAAGCAACATCCATAACATGCATATATGGCCGGCCATCTAGGCCTCATACTCATATTCTTAAAATTATTTTGGCTCAAGCTTGCTCAAATCGACTTGAGACTGACCCAAACTTGGTAACCCACAAGTAGGTAAAACCTTAACCCAAAAATGGGGTTTTACAACCTCTCCTCCTTATAAAAATTCCGTCCTCGAAATTTCTCACATAAAATTTGATCAAAGGATTCAACTGAAGATGTCATCTCGTTGGCAAACTGGTAGTTCTCCTTTGAAAGCTAGCTGCACACAGCCCAAACGGACCACACATGGTCGAATCATCTGGCTAAACATGACATATATGCTAGAATCATCTAACTGGACTGACCATACAAGCTATAATCATATGGCTGAACTGATCATACATACTAGAATCGTCTCGGTTGACAAGCTCTTAGGTCAATGCAAACTATGGGGACTAAAATGCAATGACCTCTATAGGAAAAATCTAGGTTTTAAAGACTGTGAAAAAAAAAAACATTTTACGCTGACTTGGTCTGGCAAGGACCGGACGTGTTATATTCTTTACCTGGTTAATTCTACCCGCTTAATTATTTACCCATTTTATTATTTACCCGGTTACCTGGTTAAATGAAATACGGGTGTTTTCACATACCCTAGCCGTCATTTCATTTTACTTTATAAAGGATATACTCCACCCTAGCCTTCATTCGCATTTTCTTCTCCTCTTCCTTACCGGCGTGTCTTCTTCCTTGCTTAGGTATTCTTCCTATCTCCCTCTTCTTAATTTTTTTGCATGCATAAATTAATTTGATAATAAGCTTTATAATCGTGAGGATTAAAGTTTAAAATCAACAAGAAAGAAACTAAAAATTTGTCGACGAGTTCCCTATTTCGGCAAGACTCGTCGAGAATTGGTGGCAACGGTCGTTTTGACATTGGAAGATGATCCTACTCTCTTCGTCGATAAGTGTAGGTCGATCTCACGTGTGTGGATGTCGGCCTAGGGTGGTAAATGGCCAAAAACAAAGGACGGCAGCAAAAACAAAGGCGACGGCGGTGGTGGAAGAAATCTAGCCGTCCTGGGTGGCAACGGGTTCCAATCTGGCAGGGGAGAGTCAATAGGTGGTCGAGGGTGACGAGGCGACCACCCAATTGAGGCGGCAAAGCTCGCCTGCCGTGGAATCGCCGACGCGAGCATGCCGCTAGGCAGGCAATGCGGGCCTCGCCGCGGCTGGAAGGTGGCCGGAGTTGGCCAGGGCGACACCGCAACCGGCATGGCAGGGCTGGGCAGCGACCATTGGCGGCGTCCGGAGACGATCGCCGGTGGCGGCTACTGTCGGGAATAGGGGATGGCACTGGAAAAGAAGAAGAAGAAGAAAATTTCCTTGGGTGGCAAACTTGCAAATAATGCTTGACTCGACACAGCTCGAGTTAAATAATAATACCAACTCATAAATAACACCTGACTCGATACCGACTCGATTTAAAAATAATACAAACACGTAATAAATCTTCAAAAATAATTATTTTAATGGGTTATGGGTTATGGGTTAAAGTTACTAAACTAATTAATTATTGTACAAAATTGCCACGGGTAATAAAAAAATACGGTAATGATAAAAGGTCGATAATTAATCTGCACAACAAGCGATTAAATTAAATCGGACGGTTATAAGTAATTAATAAAATAAAGATTTTATCTTTACCTTATTAAATTTAATATTAGGTAAATAAAGTGATTATTTTAATAACAAGTAAGTAATGTAGAAAATGGGTTATTAAACTATATTCGGGTAGAAATTTCTAGCGTCGAACCTAAAGAGAATAATGAAAATAAAAAAGTTCGAAACTTTATTTAGTCAAATAATTTAAAATAATTGTAATAATAATATTTTTGAATAATACAAATTATTTTAAATAATTTAACCAAACAACTTAATTAATTAAATTGCTATAAGTAATAGTAGCGATTAGAAATTATAACTATAAACTAAATCATCAACACCAGGGCTAAGTAATTATCACCGCAAAGAAAAATTAAATACTTGTTTATTAGTAATAATTATTTTATCAACTGTTAAGTATTAATCATAATTTAGATAATTAATTTAAAATGTAAAGTAGGACTTAAATGATTATATCACATGAATAATTAATTATCTCACTAGATTTGTAACGAATTTAATATTTAATATTTTTGAATTGTTACATGATATGTTGTCAAAATTTTAATAATGATATATATATATTAGACATTTAGTTGCAGGCATTTCTACATGAATAAAATTATACTTATGTATAATTTTATATTCTCGTTCGGATTAGGATCATTGGTTGCAGCTGCGATTTCGAAATATCCAGGTCCGTATAATCATGTGAAAAGTTGTACTTTCCCTTGTTGGGAGCCCTGGTCAGCCTGAGACTAGATTTGACCACCATGCCCTATAACGCAATCAGGGTCAAGGAATTAACTCAGTCCAACACGGGGCCGCACCTTTAAAATTACTATGTGTGTCCGTAAAATCATTTGAAATGTTGTACTATCCCTTCTTGGCAGCCCTGGTCAGCCTGAACCAAGATTCGACCACCAAGCACTGTAACGCAATCAGGGTCAAGGAATTGACTCAGTCCGACACTGAGGCTGCACTTGTAAAATTACTATGTGTGTCTGTATAATTATTTGAAATGTTATATTGTGCATATAATCATTTAAAATTTTGTATTTTCCCTTGTTGGCAACCCTGGTCGGCCTGAGCCCAGATTCGACCACCATCCGCTTTAACGCAATCAGGGTCAAGGAATTGACTCAGTCCGACACGGGGCCGCACCTTTAAAATTACTATGTGTGTCAATATAATTATTTGAAATGTTATATTGTACGTTTAATTATATGGAATGTTGTATTGTCCGTATAATTATTTGAAATGTTATATTTTCCCAAACTGGTATAACTATATGAAATTTTGTATTTTTCCAAATTGGTAGCCTTTGACGACACTAAACTTAGAATGAGTTGGGAGACGATTTTTAATCTCAGAATGAACTGGGAGACCATGACTAATCTCAAAATGAATTGGGAGACCACCTAATCTCAGAATGAGCTGGAGACGTTTCTACTCTCAAAATGAGCTGGGAGACTATTTCTAATCTCAGAATGAGCTGGGAGACCATGACTAATCTCAAAATGAATTTGGAGACCACCTAATCTCAGAATGAGCTGGGAGATAATTTCTAATCTCAAAATGAACTTGGAAACTATGACTAATCTCAAAATGAATTAGGAGACCACCTAATCTCAGAATGAGCTAGGAGACACTTTATAATCTCAGAATGAACTGGGAGACCATGACTAATCTCAAAATGAATTGGGAGACCACCTAATCTCAGAATGAGTTGGGAGACAATTTGTAATCTCAGAATGAACTGGGAGACCATGAGTAACCTCAAAATGAATTGGGAGACCATCTAATCTCAGAATGAGCTGGGAGACAATTTCTAATCTTAGAATGAACTGGGAAACCATGAGTAATCTCAAAATGAATTGGGAGACCATCTAATCTCAGAATGAGCTGGGAGATGATTTATAATCTCAAAATGAGCTTGGAGACGACTTTTACTAATCTCAGAATGACTTGAGAGATAATTACTAAAGACTTGTGTAATAATAATAATAATAATGAGTGAAATGATAATAGGGATTATATTGAGTTGTTTCATGTAATTATGTAGCTTAGTGGTTTTATCTCTAACGCGGAATTGCCTCCGCAGGTGAGCAGCATTGGACTGAAGAGTAGAAGTGTGGTTGGTGGTTCTTATACCAACCTAGGTATGGAGAATCGATAATAAAAAAATTAGACTTCCTTATTATTCTCTTGTGTTATAAATGTGGCTATGGGAAACGGTCCGAGACTGTGGGACAGTTATTTTATATTTTAGAGAATATGATTCATATTATATGTTGCGAGACTTATTTGTGGTATTTCAATTCATGGTCTGGAATATGATCGTTACATCATTTATATTTTTAAGTAACGCCGGGCCGGTTCGGGTGGGTCGTTATTGGTGGTATCAGAGCCAAGTTTCCCACAAATACCTTGTTGAAAAGTTCAATAATTGTCTTTTCCAATTGTGTTGTGTTATTATTTAACAAATGTATTCGCTAATAAACCTAAGTCATAACTGGAAAAAAAACATACTAATGAACCATGAAGGTTTGACGTTTCAGATGGCAGGCACTCATACACAGTCAAATTGAGCTACTCCGCCAAATGAGAACACAAAGAATGTATTGGCTTAGATCCTGATGGCCATATAGGGACTAGTGCAGGCTTCCGAAAATACAAATTCAGTGGTTCAGAATATTGTTCAACGGTTACCGGGAGTGGGCAGCGGGTCCCAGAATCACCCCAGATGGTGGTCAGGGGAGTGCCCAAGGGTCGGCCGGGTTAGCAGACTCGGACGAGCAAGGGGAGCGTCCAAACCCAGTGCCACTGGTAGTCCAACAAGTGGTGCCGCTTGAGGTTGATGATAGTGACCGCTACACTGTGAAAAAATTTAGAAATAATGGAGTTGAGGTATTTATTTGAGGGATCGATCAAATGAAGGCGGAGAGCTAGATTGACATTACCGAAAAAGCGTTTAGAGCTTTGTCTGTGCCCCACCGCCATCAAGTGAGATTGGCAACATGCATGCTTCAAGTGGAAGCATCTTACTGGTGGAAATCCATGGAGAAAACCACTTTCCATCGACGTGAGATTTCCTCCATCGCGTGGGCAAAATTTGTGGCAGCTTTCAATGGACAATATTTTCCAGATCCCGTTGTCTAGAAGAAAGCACTAGCGTTCGCCAATTTGGTTCAGGGGAGGATTCAGTCCAGGAATATGTGTATTCCCAGACGAACTTCCAGGGTTACCTCGTAAGCGGGCAGTGGAGTTTGCCATTGACCTAGCACCTGGAGTAACACCAATTTCTAAAGAACCAATCTTGACACTGCCAAATGGTAATGAAGGATTCTTAGTCTTCAGCGATGTGTCTTTGTTGGGTTTAGGATGTATCCTTATGTAAGAAGGTAAGGTGGTGGCCTATGCCTCTCGTCAATTGAAGATTCATGAGCAAAATTATGCGACACATGACCTGGAACTGGCAGTAGTGGTTTTTGCCCGGAAAATTTGGAGACACTACTTGTATGAGGCCCAGTTGGGTCAGAAGGGCACAGTGGACAAAAGTCAGCAGCTAGCTAGACTTTGGGCCATGTCAGCAGAAGTGGTAGCTATCAACCCGGTGGAGCAACTTACAGGCTTATTGTCAAATTTGGTTGTTTCAAATGATTTGGTTGATCGTGTTAAGCTAGCACAAATGGGTGATGAGGAGTTGAATGAAATGTTGGACAAGATTCCTAACATTATAGCTGATTCCAATGATGTGATCAGATTTAGAGGGAGGAAGGTTGTACGTACCCAAGGATAATGTACTGAGGCGGAATATTTTGGAGGAGACTCATCGCTCAAAGTTCTCGATACACCCTGGAGTTACTAAAATGTATCAGGATTTAAAGTGAACCTACTGGTGGATTGGGATGAAGAGGGATGTTGTGGATTTTGTCTCTAAGTGTTAGACTTGCGAATAGATCAAAGCCCAACATCAACTACCTGGAGGACTATTGTAACCTTTAGAAATACCAACATGGAAATGGGAGTGTGTCACATGCGATTTTATTTCAAAGCTCCCAAGAACTTAAAAGAAGCATGACTCCATATGGGTGTTGTGGGCCGGCTAACTAAGGTAGCTCACTTCATCCCCACGAAATCAATGAGATCACCAGAATACCTGGCAGGATTATATGTTGGAAATATTGTCAAATTGCATGGGATTCCAAAGGAGACAGTCTCCGACCGCCATTCCCTATTCACTTCACATTTCTGGAAAGCTTTCCAAGAAGCCATGGGAACTCAAATTAAGTTGAGTACAGCATATCATCCCCAAACTAGTGGTCAGAGTGAGAGGACTATTCAAACTTTGGAAGATTTTTTAAGAGCTTGCATTCTTGACTGGGGAGGTGACTAGGAGAAACACTTAGCCTTGGCTGAATTCACCTACAATAACTCTTACCAAGCTAGTATAGGGATGGCACCATTTGAAGCCTCATATGGTAGCCCCTATAGATCTCCATCATGCTGGCTGGAGTCTACTGAAGCAGTTATAGTCGGGCTTGAGATGGTGAGGGAAGCAACTGAAAAGGTGAAACTCATTCAGCAAAGACTTAAGGCAACTCAGGATCGACAAAAGAGTTATGCTGATACTCGAAGGAAGGACCTAGAATTCCAAGTTGGGGAGTTTGTGTACCTAAAGACATCTCCTACGAAGGGGTGATTAGATTTAAAATATCAGGGAAGTTGAAGCATAGATTCATATGACCGTTTCCAATCCTTGATCGAGTTGGAAATTGTGCATATAGACTAGCATTACCACTAAGCCTAGTGGGAGTACACAATGTTTTCCATGTGTCAATGCTAAAGAAGTATGTACGGGATGAGGATCATATCATCACAAATTTTGAAGACTTAGCACAACAATCTAATTTAACTTATGAGGAAAAGCCGATCCGCATCCTAGTAAGAGAAATAAAGACACTCAGGAACAAGGAAATTCCTTTGGTAAAAGTATTGTGGAAAAATCAGGGGTCAAAAGAAGCTACATGGGAGACTGAAAAAGAAATGGCAAGGAAATACCGTAGCCTGTTTGTGGCATAGGAGTTTTATATTTGTAGTGGCACGAACTGATCCCGAAGAAATAAATAAAGTTAATATAATTATTCTGTTGTCTGTTATTATATTTCGGGGATGAAATATTTCCAAGTTGAGGAGATTTTAAAGACTGTGAAAAAAAAATTTACTCTAACACGGTCCAGAAAGGACCGAACGTGTTATATTCCTTACCCTGTTAATTCTACCCGGTCAATTATTTACCCATTTTATTATTTACACGGTTACCCGATTAAATAAAATACAGGTGTTTTCACATGCCCTCCCCGCCATTTCATTTTACTTTATGAAGGACGTCCTCCAACCTAGCCTCATTCGCATTTTCTTCTCCTCTTTCTTACTGGCGTGTCTTCTTCCTTGCTTAGGTATTCTTTCTATCTCCCTTTTCTTAATTGTAAAGACCCGGAAAATAATAATAATAATAATAATAATAATAATAATAAATATGTTCGTCGCGGTGGGATCGAATGTTGGAAAAAAAAATTTTCCATACAAATTATTTACCGTCGACCAGTTAACTATGATTACCTGGTTAAGTGAAAAGTATTTTAACCAATTAATTATCGTTTAATCGGTCAAGCGGAGTCAAACCGTTTAAACAATAAAGTGAATCATATCAATTACTCGGTTACTCGATTAAGTGAAATAAAGGCGAAGTAAGTTTTCACAAACCCTAGCCTTCATGACATTATATAAAGAGAAGGGGAGGGCTTCATCCACATAATTTCTCTTCAGACAAATGCTGGCTTCCTCCTTCACTCGGGTAATTCTTCTTCCTTTCCTTTCTTTTTCTTTTGTTGCTTGCACACACATGTTGCATAAATCATAAACATGATAAACATAAGAATTAAATGAGAAATCAACAAGGGAAGAAGAAAACCAGGAGGACGTCCTACTGTTTTCCAGCAGCAACCATGCCATGTTTCCTTCCATGGTGCGGGGTTGACGTGCTGGAGGTGGGAATTGCTCCCGACGGTGATGCTGGCCGGATGGAGTCACCTTGGAGGGCCAAAACAGACCGTCGAGGAGGCACGCAGGTCTGAAATCCGAGGGGAGAACAGGTTGGTGTCGGTGTGGTGGTGCAGCCATGCTGGTCGGGGGCGCCGCCGTGGTGGTGCTAGAGGGTCGTCGTCATGGTGGTGCTAGAGGGTCGTCGTCATGTTGGTGCAAGGGGAGCCGCCATGGGTCTGGTCGGGTGCTATTTATGTGGCCAACTAGGGTAGTCACCATGTGTCATGGGCTGATTATGTGACTGACATGGAGTCACCACGGTCAGGTCGGGGTTGCTGATTGGGTGGCCGGAATGGGGTCACCAAAGACTGGTCGAGGGTTGCCATGTGGTGGCCAAGTTGGAGACGCCATAGCAGCGAATGGAGGCCGCCACGTTACTGGTTGGTTGCCATGCATGGTGAAAATACCGGCTTTCGCTAGTTGACTTCAATAAAGCTGGGAGCTTTAGGGTCGTTAAATAAATTGTTAAAGTAGAATGGCAACAAGGTAAATATGGGAGAACTCGATGCGGTTGAGTTAGAATATAAGGTAAATATAAAAGAATTAAGTATGGGACATGTTAATAATTAAATTATCAACTAGTTAATGGGGATTTGGATGGGGATAATTAATAATTAATTATCATCAGAATTGCTGAAAATTTAATAAGTAATGAAGACTAACATGAACTAATTACATCACTTAAAAATTGATAGTATATTAGTCATGTAGTTGCATGTAGGTTCATGCAAATAAAATTATACTAATGTAAAATTTTATGCCCTCATTTAGATTAGAGTTAGCGGATCACAGTCAGACGAAATCACAAGTCAGGTGCATATAATAGGTAGAACATCGTACTTTCCTTGTTGGTAGCCTAGGTCGGCCTAAGCCCAGATTCGACCACCATGCACCGAGTGCAACCGGGGTTAAAGAATTGACTCAGTCCGACACGGAGTCATATTATGTGCATAAATTGTGTAATGCATCGACATTGTTTTGGAGTAGTCATAGCCGCCCCATAAAAAGGCTATGGCCGGGGTGAGCGAGGCACAACGATTCCTCCATCGCACTGGAGTGCAGTGATAGCCTCCCCATCAAAAGGCTGCGGCTGGGGTGTGCAAGGCACTGGCACTGGTGTGCAATGATAACCTACCCATAAAAAGGCTATGGCCGGGGTGTGTGAGGCACTGGCACTAGAATTGGTAGTGAGAGCTTCCCCACAAACGGTGCGTAGCAATCACCTGAGTGCAGTGATAGCTTCCCCACAAAAAGGCTACGGCCGGGGTGTGCAAGGCACTGGCACTGGAGTGCAGTGATAGCCTCCCCATAAATAGGCTACGGCCGGGTTGTGTGAGGCAAGGGAACTAGAATTGGCAGTGAGGGCTTCCCCATAAACGGGGTGTAGCAATCACCTGAATGCAGTGATAGCTTCCCCACAAAAGGGCTATGGCCGGGGTGTGCGCATCACAGCGGATACCTCCTCCGCATTGTTTTGGAGTATAGCAGAATCGCTCCACCGCATATTAAAATGAACATAGGGAAATAGTGGAATCTACTTGACTTGTTTTATCTATTATACTACTTAGTATTGTAATCACTAGCGCGGAATTGCCTCTGTTGGTGTGCAGATACGAAATTAGGTGATTGACAACCAGAGCATGAAGCAAAATAAATATGGGGACTCCCTTTTTATTTATTTGAGAAATAAGCGTGGTAACTGGGAAATGGTCCAAGGCTGTGGGATCTTTATATATGTTTTTGTTAGAAATGCTAGACATATTTCTAAATTGTGAGTAACACCTAGCTAGCTAGGCCCACAATGTTGTGAAAAATGGAGGGTCGTTACATTAATTTTCTTGCATGCATATTTTAATTTGATAATAAGCTTTATAATCGTGAAGATTAAAGTTTAAAATCAACAAGAAAGAAACTAAAAATTTACCGACGAGTTCCCTCTTTCGGCGAGATGGGCAAGCATGGGATAGCCTCACTTGTAATCGGTGGCGACGGTCATTTTGATGTTAGAAGATGATCCTACTCTCTTCGTCAATCAATGTAGGGTCGATCTCACGTGTGTGGATGTCGGCCTGGGGTGATGGCAGAGGGGGAAGAAATCCGGCCGTCCTAGGTGGCGACGGGTTCCAATCTGGCCGGCGAAAGTCGATAAGTGATCGAGTGTGGCGAGGCGACCACCCAAGTGAGGCGGCGATGCTCGCCGGCGGTGGAATCGCCGATGTGAACGCGCCGCTAGGCAGGCAATGCAGGCGTCGCCGCAGCTGGAATACAGCCGGAGTTGGCCGGGCGACACCTCAACGGGATGGCAAGGCTGGTCGGCGACGATTGACGGCGGCCGGAAACGATCGCCGGCGGCAGCTGGAGGGCGACTGCTATCGGGAACAGGGGATGGCGCCGGGAAAGAAGAAGAAGAAATTTTCCTTGGGTGGCAAACTTGTAAATAATGCTTGACTTGACACAGCTCGAGTTAAATAATAATACCAACTCATAAATAACAAAACTTGGGCTGCAATCAGGGTTAAAGAATTGACTCAGTCCGACACAAGGCCGCACCTTTAAAATTACTATGTGTGTCCGTATAATTATTTGAAATGTTATATTGTCCCTATAATCATTTGAAATGTTGTATTTTCCCTTGTTGGCAGCCCTAGTCGGCCCGAGTCCAGATTCAACCACCATGCACTGTAACGCAATCAGGGTCAAGGAATTGACTCAGTCTGACACGGGGCCGCACCTTTAAAATTACTATGTGTATTCGTATAATTATTTGGAATGTTGTATTGTCCGTATAATTTTTTTAAAATGTTATATTTTCCCAAACTGGTACAACTATGTGAAATGTGGTATTTTCCCAAATTGGTAGCCTTTGTCGGCACTAATCTCAGAATGAGTTGGGAGACGATTTTTAATCTCAGAATAAACTGGGAGACCATGACTAATCTCAAAATGAATTGGGAGACCATGACTAAGGATGTTAGGTAAAGGCGATGGTATACAAGATGGCTAATGAAGTCAACCATGTATCATCTCTTCAAAATTATCTTAGCGCACCTAACTTTCCTTTGGCCGATTGATGTTACCATGGCTATATCTTGTCCTCAATCTCTGACCCAACTCTGTTCTCAATGCTATGGGATGCGGTCCCTATGCAAAGATAAGAAAATCTTCAAGTAGTTGTCCTCCTGTAAGGTGTGATAACAACTTGGCCCTTACTTCCACAATAAATGCTCCACTCGGTCGATGATAGTGCAATATACGGATAGTGGTTGTGCATCACAGACTGTAGTAGTGTGCGTTCAGTCAGTGGTAGTGCATAATAGATGGTGGTTGTGCTACTCGAATGATGCTTGTGCTATGCAGATGCTGAAGCCTGATCTTGATCCGGTATGCTGTGAACTCATTACCATCTCTGGCATGTTTATTTCCATGTGTCTATCTCCCCAGAGTTAGCTGCTAACAACTCGGTTCAGGTTATCCAACCTTGTGCGTCTGATTAGGAGGGGTCTCGACTAAAATGGTGACACGTACGATGAAAAGATAATGTTGAGCCTAAACTTGTCTCATGGAATCTTGAGTGACTGCTCCCACAAGAGCTGGCTGCCTCTCTCTAGAAATCACTCATCTAGCCCTCATAGATCAGGTGAAATCTGGTCAACCTTTAAAATTTGTGGTCAAAGGTAATTTCACTCATTCTTAGTATATTCATGACTCTAACTATTGAAGAGTAGCCAACAACACTGTTAGGACTTACATACACTAGTGGAAGAGGGGGAGGCGGTGAAGTGTCCATGGGACTGTAAATTCACCACACCACTCATCCTCATCCACTGCTATCACCTGGAAGTGATCCATCTCAAGTCATCTCTCCAAACTCTCATATGTGCTCCAAGTACCTTAGTGGCTCCACTGTCATAGCCACATCCTTCATCTACAGGGCTTTGTCTGAAGGTTTAAGTTCTCCAATGCAGGCCTCAAACTATGCCTAATGGATGTGTTTAAGCCAGTCAATGTCCCTTCTCTTGTATCACGTGACTACGTGAGTATCTTCGTACTCCACCCGACTTTTGTTAACTCTTATAACTCTGTCTCAAATGTACACCATATCCCAAGGAAGGACTGATATGGTGACATGCGAAAGATGTGCAAGTGCTGCAATGTCCCCAGTGCTCCAAATACTCCTAATCACTATCCAACTCAACCTCTCTTAACTTAATATATGGACATTATTAGTCGTCCAAATCTGTAGCACATAAAAAGACAAGGCATGTCTCTAAGCTTCTCATGACATCCTATAAGATCCATGATGGCATCTACTAAAATGATAATCTCATATCCATCTCATAACTCCTCTATTAACACAAAAACATGCATTACTTAGGTTTGCCTGATCAAAAAATCTTAAACACTGAGTAAATACAAAAAGAAATACCTATCGGCTTGGCTAAGGATAGCTTCACACACTTGGCTCAAAATAAAAATCTTTCATCTTAATCGACCAAGACATGGCTCTGATACCAATGGCAACACCCGATTTTTGTTTACCTAAGAACTGAATAAGAAATGTTATGATCAAGTCAAGTCATGTTAAAAGTTGTCAGTTGGTATGACTCGATCAATAAAATAGATCAAAATAACCTTCTTTGCAAAACCTATTTTTGGGTTAGGGTTTTATTCGATTTTAGTTTTGTCCGGTTCGAGCAGTTTTGAATCGATTAGAGCCAGCTCCAGCCAAAACAATTTTATGAATATGAGTATGAGGCCTAGATGGCCTATGAGCATATTGTTGAGGTTGGTGTATACCCGACATGCATATGATAATTTTAGTTATGATACAGTAAAGCATGAGTTATCAACGTATAAACGGTATACATATGATTTTTTTATAAGTTAGTCAAGATTTTAAGAGTAGATCTAGGCCAATGTAGTGTTTACCATCCGTTTGGGATTTTTTGGGTATTTTATTTGCATGCAGCATAGGAATTTCAGACCACTAGATTGTGCCCGTATGGTCCCAGCTCTATTTAGTTTAGGGTTTGAGGCCCATTTACCCTTTTTGCCTCGATTCCCGCCTATATAGTCCATTTCAAGACTCGAGTCAGTCTCGAGTTTGGGCAGTCTCGATACGAGCTTTCTGCCTATGTGTATATTGCATATACCCATTGGCCACCAAGTTGTCAGACACTCAGATAGTGCCACGTGGTAAAATCCTAGCCATCCACTTAAACTTGACATTCTCTATTTGAACTTCAGAGATTTCCCACATTTCAGTGCTTCACACCCTTTAGCACGGCCACCACTTCGGCTAGCCACCAACAACACCCCGGCCCTCCTCCGGCTACACCATCGGTATAGCCGTGACTATCCTGTTGCCGGCTACCAGCCCGTACCCACCATCGCCATTGGAGTCGCCGCAGTGGAAGCCGGTGATAGTGCTTTTATTGTCATTTTCTGCCACTGCCACCACCCTTTCGGGCCATTTTCTGGCCCCGGCGAGCCACCTCTAGCCAATCCAACCACCCCTACAACTTCATCTTGCCTCGATCTACATTTGGTGACAAGCCACGACAACCGCCATGGTTGCAATCTCTGCCGCTGACATCGCCGCACCCGGTGGCGATTCGCCCCTTTCCGAGCCATTTTTTGGCCAGGTGATGACCAGACTCCTCCGACCGTCACCACCATCACGTTCCATGTCCTCCCTCTTTTGATCGCAACCAATGGCAGCCTCCGCCGCATGTTCACGATTGTATTCCGGCAACGGGCACTGGCACCCCGACCACGTCCACCTACCCAGGGCCACGACTACCTGGTCATGCCTGCATTCGCCTGGCCATGTCTGAGTTAGCTAGGTGTTCATGTCCAACAAGTGTTCATGTCCACGAAGTCAACCCCACAGTTTATTTAACCCAGACCAGGTTGGTTCATTCCTTTTAGTTTAGTCCGGTTCAACGCGATTCGGTCCGGTTCAGCTCATTTTCAAACCGTTTTCGTCTTTTCTTACACCATTTCTTTGTTTATTCAGTTTAGATGCATCTTCACATGATTGAGCATGATTTGATGTTATGATGTTTTTTCTTTATTTATTGTTGTATTGAATTAATTACTTATTTTTTATTTATTCATTATTATTTATTTATTATTATTTATTTATTTTTATTTATATGTTTATCATATATGATGAATGTCTACAAGATTAGTTGTTATTGTTAACGTTATATTTACTTATGAATATTAGTCTTATTATGTGTACTAAATTGTGTATATATGTATATTTATTTATTGGTTCGTCATTTGTTTGTTATTATTTATTTATATTTAATTATGTATTCTTCTATTCTTTGACTATGATGTTATTAATATTCATGATTAATGAGTATTAAATATTTGCTTATTTATTTGCTGAATTATTATACATTTATTTTTTATATGTTTACTAACACAAGTATATTTTGATATTTACTCATGTTTACCTATGTATTTATATAGTATAATTATTTTATTAATGTATTATTAGAGTATCATTTATGTTCATATGTATATTATTTTCTAAATATCTATGAGTGGATTAATTAATTAATTAATTAATTATTATTTATTTAGTATGTCTCGCTTTGTGTGCCATGTGTTCAGTTTTAAGTTTGTTAATACTGTTTTCTTTATTGGGATGTATTGATAACACACACCACGAACATACATCATATAGAAATGCTAGTATTTTATTTAGCAGTGGGTTTCGATGTGGGTTTCGGAGTCCGAGCTCACCGTAAAAGTATAGATACGCTTGGAGCTTGGACCACAGGTCCATAGGACTTTCCCTCTCTGCTTGACTCCTTACATGTCATGTTTAATCGTATTTTATATGTAGGACGGCATCGGCATCATTTTATTACATCCCTCCGATGTCGGGCCATTTAGCTGTGTTTTTGACGCATGTTTAATAAGACTATAAGGATGAGATCCCTTGTTGGTTTTTGAACTGAAGCTCCATAAATGTATGATAGAAACCTCTTCCCTAAGCTTATTATATAAGTACGTGCATTTTTTCATGGATTTCACTAATAAGAGAGTGAGCGGTATAAAGATATGTATGAATTGCATTAGCACTCCTTCAAACCATGAGGTAGTGCGATGTATGATGGTACTGCATAATGCAGCATATTTTTGGAATTTGTGGCACTAACTTAACTATTCCATTTACTACTCGAGTACCATGGCGGGTGATATGGAAGATGTGAGGGCATAAGCATTGTATATATGAATATGAACATTAGGCGTACATGTGAGTTCACACTTGCTTAAGTATGTTTGCTTACTGCCCAATATGAGGCAATCATGAAATTTGATAAGTTTTTGTGGGTAACCCATTTCCTCAAGTTTACGTGGCACTAATTATTGGCATTTTTTATATAATATATGTTGGTCTTGAAAATCCTGAGTCGACTTTCATGGAAGGATATATAAACACTACACACACTTGAGCTCAACGCATTTATTTCTTTTCTTACTTTTACATATATTTAATGTGTTTTATTGAGTATTTTATAATGTCATCTATTCTCATGATACAACGCCAGTTTTTTTGTTCTATTTTATTGATTGAGTCGTACCGACCGACAACTTTAAACATGACTCGACTCGATCGCAATATTTCTAATTTGGTTTTTAAGTGAACCGAAATCGAGGTGCTACAAATTAGTATCAGAGCCATCTCTTGGTTGATTGAGATGGAAGACTTTTGTTTTGTACCATGTGTGTGAAACTGTCCTTAGCCAAACCGAGATGTATTTCTTTTGGTGTTTTCTTACGATTTAAGATTATGTGTTCAGTTAGACATGAGTATTCACATTTCTGTGTTAACGGTTTGAGGACTTATAAGATGGATATGAGATTATGATTTTAGAAGATGCTAGCATGGATCTCATAGGCATGTCATGATAAATTTAGAGACACTTCTTCGCTTTTACTTTGTTAAAGATTTGGACAACTTAAGAGTGTCCACATGCTCAATTAGCTGAGGTTGAATTGGATGGTGACCAAGAGTACCTAGAACTTTGCGACCACATTACAGTATTTGCCTGTCTTTTGCTTGTCACCACATCAGTTCTTCCTTTGGACATGGTGTACGTTGTGAAATAGTGTTATAGGATATGTCACTAGTAGGGAGCTTGGAGTATGAAGATATTCAAATAGTTATGTGACACATAAACATGAACCATCGAGTGCCTTAAACATATCTATTAGGCATTGTCGAAGGTCTACCTTGGAGAACTTGGACCTTCATACAAATCCTTGTGGATGAAGGATGTGGTTATGACAGTGGAGCCACTGAGGTACTTATAGCACGATGAGAGTTTGGATAGATAACTTGAGATGGACCACTAAGAGGAGATAACAGTGGATGAGGATGGGTAGTAAGGTGGATCTACAGTCCCATGGACACGTCAACACCTCTCCCTCTTTCTCTTGTGTATGTCTGTCTTCAAAATATTATTGGCCACTTTTCAATAGATAGAGACATGAACACATTGAGAATGGGTGAGATTAGCTTTGACTGCCAATTTAGATGGTTGACCGGATGTCACTCGATCTGCCAGGGCCAGATCAGTGATGGCTGTTATGAAGCAGTCAGTGGTTGTAGGAGCAGTCACTGTAGATTGCATAAGATAAGTGTTGGCTCAGCATTGGATTACCATCGTACTTGTCACCACTATGATCCAAACACCCTCTAGAGTAGGCACACATGGTTGGATCACCTAAGTCGAGTTGATAGTAGCTACCTCTAGGGAGATAGACACATGGAGATAAATATGCAAGAGACAGTAATGGGTTCATGACATACGTGATCAGGATCACACTTCAGCACCTGGATAGCACAACCGCAGTCCAAGTTGCACAACCACCATCCGAAAAGCACAACCGTCATCTATGATGCACTACCACTGACTAAATGTGAACTACTACCGTCTGTGATACACAACCACCGTCTGTATATTGCACTATCACCGGCTGAGTGGAGCAATTATTGTAGAAGTAAGGGCCAAGTAGTTAGTTACCTTACCCTATAGGAGGACAACTACTTGAGGATATTTCTAGCATTGCATATAGACCACGTATTATATTTTTGGAGCAGAGTTGGATAAGAGATTGAGTATAAGATATAGCTACGTGAACATCACCCGATTAGAAGAAAGTTAGGTGCACTAGAATTATTTGGATGTGATGGCACATGATTGACTTCACCAGTCATCTTGCATATCATCACCTTGACCTAACATTCTTGGGTCAGATGTGTATTGCAAGATAGTCTTAGTGATAGTCTTATGGGGATCATCACACAGTGTTAGTGAGTCTTATAGGGATGTATATTGTAACGACCCGCCATTTTTCACGATATTGTGGGCCTAGCTGGCCAGGTGTTACTCACAATTAAGTAAATATGACTAACATTTTTTATTTAACAAAAACATATATAAAGATCCCACAGTCTTGGACCGTTTCCCAGCAGCCACACTTATTTCTCAATTAAATAAAAAAAAGGAGTCCTCATATTTATTTTGCTCCATACTCTAGATGTCAATCACCTAATCTCGTATCTGCATACCTGCGGAGGCAATTCCGCGTTAGTGATTACAACACTAAGTAGTATAATAGATAAAACAAGACAAGTACATTCCACTATTTCCTTATGTTTATTTTAATATGCGGTGGAGCGATTCCGCTATACTCCAAAACAATGCGGAGGAGGTATCCGCTGTGATCCGCACACCCCGGCCGTAGCCTTTTTTGTGGGGAGGCTACCACTACCGTCTCCAGTGCCAGTGCCTCGCACACCCCGGCCGTAGCCTTTTTGTGGGGTAGCTATCACTGCACTCGGGTGATTGCTATGCCCCGTTTGTGGGGAAGCTCTCACTACCAATTCTAGTGCCAGTGCCTCACACACCCCGGCCGTAGCCTTTTTATGGGGCGGCTATCACTGCACTCCAGTGCTAGTGCCTCACACACCCCGGCCGTAGCCTTTTTATGGGGCGGCTATCACTGCACTCCAGTGCGATGGAGGAATCGCTGTGCCTCACTCACCCCGGCCGTAGCCTTTTTATGGGGTGGCTATCACTACTCCAAAACAATGTCGATGCATTACAAAATTCACGTACATAACACGACCCAGTGTCGGACTGAGTCAATTCATTGACCCCGGTTGCACTCGGTGCATGGTAGTCGAATCTGGGCTCAGGCCGACCTAGGCTACCAACAAGGAAAGTATGATGTTCTATCTATTATACGTACCTGATTTGTGATTACGTCTGACTGTGACCCGTGAACCCTAATACAGTAATGGGGAGGTCGCCTGGGACGGAGATGAGGGATGAAATACTCCCTCCTCCTGCATATATATACACTTCAACCATTCCCTCCATTAAATTCTCATACCCCATCATCCATTGGTATTTCCTAGGTTCAACGACCCCTTCATTAAATTCTCACACCCCATCATCCATTGGTATTTCCTACGTTCAACGACCCCTTCATTAAATTCTCACACCCCATCATCCATTGGTATTTCCTAGGTTCAACGACCCCTTCTCCTTTTATAAAGAATAAATGACGGCTAGGGTTTGTGGAAGCACCCTTTCACCATAATTCCTTTAACCGGGTAGTTGGGTAATTAACACGGTTCACTTAACCTTTTCACTCAACCTCTTAAATGGTATGGTTCACTTTACTAGTTTAAACGGTTAAATGGTATGGTTTATTCCGGGCCTTTACAATCTCCCCTAACTTAGAAATATTTCGTCCCTGAAATATGATAGTATTGCCAAGGACATCCATCTTTGGTATAAGTTCATGTTACAATAATTACACAGATTTTATGCTACAAACAGGTTAGGATATTTTTTGGCCATTTCTTGTTTAGTCTCCCATGTAGCTTCTTCTGATCCCTGATTTCTCCATAATACCTTTACCAAAGGGATCTCCCTTGCTACAGAGTGTCTTTGTTTCCCTTGCCAAGGTTCGTCGTAGGTTAAATCCGATTGTAGCTCTAAATCTGCAAAATTTGTGATAATGTGATTCTCATCTCGTGCCATATTTCTTTAGCATTGACACATGAAAGACATTGATTACA
>JAURVB010012957.1:0-22713 GCA_033002965.1 Piper betle | reverse complement strand
GACGAAGTAGACGATCTTCTCACGGAGCATGAAGGTTCGCTCTATAAGGAAGACGAGGAAGACGACGAGCCACTCGGCGACGAGGCGGCCGGAGAAGACGACGAGGACCAAGACGCACCACTTCCACGGGCAGGGCCCCAGAGCGGGGCGCGCTTCAAGGAAGGGGACAGTGAGAGCCGAGACCAGGCAGGCCGTGATCACGCATGAACGCCGCCGACTCAGCCAAGGCCCGCCATTTCACCTTGCTCCGCCGTTTCCTGTTCTTCTTCTCCTCTTCCTGCTCCAGCCACCGCCTCCTCGTTCTCCCCCGCCACTCGTCCCAGTCCGAGTCGGAGTCGCCGTCGTCGTCGGATATCCGCTTGCTGGCGCTGGTAGCGGTTGGTGGCGGCGGCGGCGTCGTCGAAGGCGACGGACTTGGGAAGGGGAGGATAGTTGAGCTCCACGAAGCGGGACTTGGGCTTGCCGGCGATGGTGGGCGATCGGAGGATGGACCGGGGCTTGGCGGCCGCGGTGCCGTTGGTCTCCTCCCGCTTTGAACGAGAGGTTGGGGGAGGAGGCGTACTCGAACACGTCGGGGGACTTGGCGGCGAGCTTCGGCTCCGTCTGCAGCACCACCCGCCCCGCCGGAGCTGCCGGAGGGGGTTCTCCACCACCACCACCTTGCATCGTCTTTTACATTGTGTGATTGTTAATGCATGCCGACATATTTGTATATATATTATTTTGACAGGGTGGGCCCATAATTGTACTTTTAGGGGAGACCCTGTTAGTTTTACTTCGAATTTTCATCGATTTTGCTCGTAATTGTGATGGTGTGAAATTTAATTTGTATGTCATTCATGTAGTGCCATGTTAGGATTTTGTGCATGCATTCATTCATGACAGATCGTATCTTCATCTTAAGACGCCGAGATTGGATCCGCACGAGTTAGGTTCGCGTTAGGCACCTAACCGGGGCCTGTAACATGCCGGTTCGGTTCACGAGCGTGAACCGGATTTGGGGTGTTACACCCACCACCCCTCGGGCGAGCCGCGGTCCCCCTGCCTGGGCGAGCCACAGCCCCCCGCCGCCCCGCGCCGGCGCCGCGGCCCGCCCCTGCTCCTGCCCGAAGCCGCGGTCTCCTTGCCCCTTGCCCGGCACCGCGGCCCGCGCCTGCCCCTACCCCTGCTCGAAGCCGCGGTCCCCCTACCACCCACCCACCCACCCCCATGGGTCACCGGCGGTGGAGTGGCGCGGCAGAACAGAGGGTGGGGAAAGAAACATAGGAGGGTAGTTTTGTAATAAAAATTTGATTTGCTCCCGACTCGAGTTAAGTTTTTATTATGAAATAAATATTAAAAAATAAAATAATTTTATGATAATAACTTGACTAAGTCCCGACTCAAGTCAATATTACGAAATAATTTTTTTAAAAAATAAAATATTTTAATAATAAAAACCTAACTCGATCCCATGCAGGGGATGTCGAGAGTGATGGGAATTTCGTAATTAAAATTTGACTCGTTCCCGTTTCAATTTAATACTACAAAATAAATTTTAAAAAACTTTAAATATATAATACTATAAAATTAAAACTTGACTCACTCCCGACTCGAGTCAATATAATAAAAATAAAATTTTTGTAATAAAAAACTTTAACTACTGTTCCTAAATCGAGTTAAATTTTTATTACAAAATTATTTTTTAAAAAAATAAAATAATTTTTTGCCGCCCTCTCGCGCTGAACTTAAGAAATAAATTAATTTTTCATAGTATTGGACTCGAGTCAGATCGAGTCAAGTTTTTATTAAGAAATAAATTTAAAAACTTGACTAGATCCTCCCTCGAATTAATATTACGAAATAAATATTAAAAAAATCATAATAAAAACGTGGCTCGATCCTGAATCGAGTTAATATTACTAAATAGATTTTTTAAAAATTAAAATAATTTTGTAATAAAAACTTGACTCGAGTCGGAATCAAGTCAAGTGTTTATTACGAAATAATTTTTTTTAAAAATAAAATAATTTAATAATAAAAATATGAAACAAATAGAATAAAATACTATAAAATAAAATTATCTATTAGAGTATTTTACTATATATTTTTATATTTTTTGAGTTATATTTCGTAATATTTTTTTATAGTATTTTATTTTATTAAAAATGTTTTATTTTATTTGTTAAAAAATATTAAAAATAAAATACCATAAAATAAAAACAATACAAGCTCTCGACTCGTGTCAATATTCCAAAATAAATTTTAAAAAATAAAATAATTTTATAATAAAAACTAAACTCGCTCACGACTCTCTCATATAGTATTTCGTAATATTGACTCGAGTCACACGGTATCAAGTCAAGTTTTTATTATGAAAATATTTTATTTTTAAAAAAAATTGTTTCGTAATATTGACTAGAGTCGCACCGGATCGAGTCAAGTTTTTATTATAAAATTATTTTATTTTTCTAAAAAATTATTTTATAATATTAACTCGATTCGAGACCAAGTAAAGTTTTTATTATGAAATTATTTTATTTTTTAATATTTATTTCGTAATAAAAACTTACTCGAGCATGGAAACGTAGGGGGGTTTGCGGCTGCGGGCCGGGGCAGGGGCGGAAGGTGGCGGCCCGGGGGGCGCCGGGGCCGTGGGCAGGGCCGGAGGGCGAGGCGGGGCCAGAGGGGGGTGAGGGTGGGAGCGGGGTAGGGCGGGGCTGGGGGGGGCAGCGGAATCCGATGGAGGTGGGAAGGAGGCGGCGCAGGAGAAAATGGGAGAGGGGTGAAAATCTTAAAACAGATCTAGGCCATTGGATTTTGATCCAACGGCCCAAATTAAAACACTGCTGCTACCAAAACAAGGCAGTGCATGACAGCACGATATATATATATATATATATATATATATATATATATATATATATATATTCTTGTGCTCGTTTATTGCTTAGATTCCTATGTGAAAGGCAAACATACATTGGGACGTGAATAAGTCAGACAAGTATTTTATTGTCGAATTAGCTTGAGCTCGTATTCATTAATTTTGTAATTAAAAAATATTTAGTACGAAATAAATATCTTGTTGAGCAACGAAGAGAACTTAAACTAATAAGTATTCGGATTGACTTGACTCAAAATTTAAGCTCAATTTATTCAAATTCGAAAAAATACTCGGCTCTTCAATATTATAAAAGTTACGGTAAACTTATACCGTGTTGAAAAATTTTTTTGATCTTACATAAGTTGAGTATAAACCAAACAACAATATTTGTTCGACTCAAACTCGTCTAAAAAATATAACAAGTTAAGCACGAATCAAGTCCAAACATCATGAATTTTAGACAAATTTAATTTAACCCATAATATATTAAAACTTGCCGATAAGCTTTTTTTTGAAATGCTAATCAGGAAAGCAGAAAGTCTTACCGAAATTGAGTATTAAAATAAGTTCAAAGCTAAAAATCACATCGAATTAAAAAATATAAAATTAATTCGACTAATTTACACCCTAAACATAAATAATAATCACATTGACATAATGGTCCATAATTTTCATGCTGCTCTGTAAAGAGTAAAGATGCACTTGTGCGATCTATTCAATATTCATCTGATAACACTGCCTCCGTTGCTTTCCAAGGCAATGTTGGCAAAAAGCTTCGGAGTTTGATGTGAATGCATCACTCTCCTCCAAGTGTTGGAGAGCCGTCTGTTTCATTTGTACAATTTGTAACTGGGGGTAGGTTTTGACGAAAATGCTCATCGTCCTTTCACGTTTTATCATGTAATCGTGGGTGCTTGGGGTGGGGACAAGCACGGCCAACCTGCAGGCCTATGCAGGATGTGTTGTCTGCATTGATATACGAGGAGATAACTAATATGATGTGATACCTTAGACTTAGAGATAGATCTAATTTTAAAGATATGTTCTACTTAAATTTATTCTCGCTGGACAGACTAATACTTCAGAGATAATTCCGATTTTAAAGATATGTTTTAATTTAAAGAGAAAATAAATTATAATATTTTAATATTATATTTTTTCTATATTTTTGTTAGTTCTGCTTTTTATTAGAGCCAATTTTTAGTTCCCCTCTTGATTGAGCATTACTTTCCAAGTGAAATGATTATTTATTCATACAGTAGTACTTTTGACGCATGATCAATAAGTCACGTTATGGCACCTTTAGATTATTTTTAATTATATTTCAATTTTTTTTAATAAATCATGCAGCAAATAATTGTGCCCTCTGGTTTAAACCAGTCATACGTCCACGAGGGAAAATGCATTTCATTTAAGTCAAAATAATTACTTTTATGTAATGTATTGATTTTGAAGATAAGCATTGGCAATATATGTCATTCTCGGCCATCATGCAGGGTTAGGTTTTATTTATTTATTTAAAATGTGATTGAACTAGGCCAGGTGGCATTTATAATAGATGTTTTGTGGGTTTGGTTGGAAAAGAGATACTAAATTTGTCAATATATACTTTGAATAAATTTTAATAGTGGATTGTAATAGCCACACTCTTACATATATATATATATTTTTGTAAATTAATAAATAACCAAAAAATTATACAAGCCCATCGTGAGGTTCGGCAAAAATTAGAAGCTGCTTTGCTGTGTTGTTCCCATTGCCACCATAACGAGGATATTGGCTTCCAGCTTGAATTGGTGTCTGATATTGTTGCATTTGTGGCTGTTGCTCATGTTTAGGGTTGCTAATTAAGCGAGTTAACTCGTGAGTATTTAGTGTTTGGCTCGGCTTGACTCGACTCGAAACTCAACACTTAAATGCTCGACTCGAACTCGATTCGAACTCGAATCTTACGAGCCGAGCTTGAGCAAGGTCGTATTCGAGTCGAACTTGAGCATGTATGTCCAAAATTCGTTCGATCTCGAGTCGAGTTCGAACGAGTTTCGAACTATTCGAGCAGAGTTCAAACACATGTCGAGTTCAGCTCGCTCGTTCAACTAGCACCCCCACTCATGCTCTGTTGGGCTGATCAAACAGCTCAAAGATGGCTGCGGTGCTGCATGGGCTTCCCCTTCTTCCTTGTACAAAATTTCCAAAATCCGAGCGAAGTAGCAATAGCTTTGTCTTTCTCCGCTTGGGTACAGCTTTCCCATAGAGTATTGTATTGCTGCTGTGCTTGAGCGGATGGCTGGAGTGGAGGTAACATATACGAGGAGTCATGCTGCTGCTGCTATGATATCCCTCATTTCTCCATTATCCCCTAACCTTGAGTACAGTAGGCAATGTAGAGTTGTTGTAATTAGTCTGGACTAGATGCCGCAACGTTCTGCCGTAGGCAAGGATGACAATGTTGGGCACCTTTTGGGCAAGGAGGAGATGCTCTGTAAAGAATAAAGAGTAAAGAGTAAAGAGTAAAGATGCACTTCTGTGTTCTATTCAATATTCATCTTATTACTCTGCTTTTGCCCCTTTCCAAGGCAATGCTGGGAGTCTAGGCAACAAGCTTCGGAATTTGATGTGAATGCGTCACTCTCCAGAGCCGTCTATTCATTTGTACAATTTGTAAGTGGCGTTACCAACTTAGGTTTCGACGTAAATGCTCATCGTCCTTCTGGGTTTTGTCATGGGGACAAGCTTGGCCATGCTGTAGACCTACGCAGGATGTGTTGTCTGCGTTGATATTCAATCTAATTAAACGAGGCAATAAATTTAATTATTTTCAGGAGAGAGATTATTATGATGTGATTCCTTAGAGATAACTCTGAATTTATAGATATGTTCTAGTTATATTTATTCTCGACGGAGAGACTAATACGATGTGATATTTTAAATATAACTCTGATTTTAAAGATTTGTTCTGATTAGAAGGTAAAATAAATTATAATAATTTAGTTACGGCCCTTTATCAGAGTCAATTTTAGTTTTTCTCTTATAATTAATAAAGAGAAGATTAGATAAGCATCATTGCACTAGATGTGACCCATTTTAAACATAGGCTCCAATTTTATTGATATAATTTTATTAAATAATAAAATAGATTATAATAATATAAATAATACTAATTTTAAAGGTACATTTTAATTGAACGAAAAAAATAAATTATAATAATATTTTTTTAAAATTATTTGATTAATTAAATGTTTTACTTTCCTCACGATACTATATTAATTTCTCCTATAATATCTGTAAATGTAAGGAAGGTATCAGGGGGATTCCTAAAGCTTCAAATTATTAAAGGAAAAGAAAGAGATATACTTGCTTGGCTTTTGCAGATCTGCACCTGGCTAGGCTCTCTGTATGTTATTTAGAAAACCAACTTTATGTCACAAGTAGCTATTTTCTGCGATAAAGGTCACACCTCACAATCATCTTTTTCTTCATTGCTTTCTTTTCTCATACTAAAGTTAAAGAGCATGGAAGGACCAAGCTTGAATATTCAATATTCCTTGTAGTTTAATTATTTATGTGCAGTATGTTAACCATCTTTTGGATTGAGCTGCATATAAGCTGGAGCTAGACCCAATTCTGGAATGTGAGATTGAAATGAATAGTATGTTTTTTCAATGGTGTTATTATAAAATGCAGAAGGTATAAAGAGCTTCCAGATCCAGTTACCACCACCAAATATCTCAGAAAAAAAAACTTTTTAACTTTGGGATGATAAATCATGTAGAGCACTCATGGTTTAAACAAAAATATTCTGTTTAGATATAGTGAAGACTGAAAACTACATACTTTAGTCCTCACCTTTCATAACATTTTGCTTCTTTTTTTTTGGGATGAGTAAAGAATAATAAATACAGGGTATAAGAAAAGAAAGGACAAATTTATCTACGCAGAGCTTGTTTCTTTTATAAAGAATAGTATATATATCACCAACCAATTGGAGAGCCCATGAACTTTGCAGAGGTCCATCCTTTCATAGCTCTCTTCTTTTATAGAATGGACTAAGTAGAATGGCCACTCATCCATGTATATATTGCCAGTAAAAATTACTTCAGATGGTTGTCAATTTTTCACCTCAGAAGATAATCTTACTTGTCAATATGCTCTTTTAATTCACTGTCATAGGCTTTGGCTTGAGTACCATATCTGCTTCTGACAG
Organism: Piper betle; assembly: GCA_033002965.1. Lineage (NCBI taxonomy): Eukaryota > Viridiplantae > Streptophyta > Magnoliopsida > Piperales > Piperaceae > Piper > Piper betle. The sequence continues at coordinate 15,646 of JAURVB010012957.1, read as the reverse complement.
ATCAAAATTTTTTCCATCTCCATATCATACTTTGTGTTGTGCTTCTGGCAGCTCCATCTTAAACCTTTTGCAATGGTTGAAATGGCATTCAGGAAATAGTTAGATTCGCAAATTATTGCGTAGCCATTGGGACGAAGAATTCGATCCATTTCTAGAAGCACATACTTCATTTCACATCTGCCATATTGATCAACTTCATATCAGGATCAGCTAAAAAAACAAGTGAGTAAGCATTTGGAAGGTGTACGTGAAGAATTTTAACATAAAAGATTGCAAGGGCATTTTAGTTCTGACTAACATACGTAGGAGGAAGATGACTTTATTTTAGATGATTGCATTCGTAAATAGTGACCAACATTTAACTAGGTAAGCACTTGTTAACCAATAAACTTTGATAAGGTAGCTACTCTAACATTTGTTGATCTGATATACCAATAGAACAAAGACATGAACAGGTGAAGCTGCTTTACCTCTGACTTTCTGCTGTAAAAAGGCCAACCAAATGTAAAAGATCATAAGTTCTAGGGTAAGTTGAGAAGGCCTCACACCTATCACAGATAAGAACCAAACAAAACAAAGTCTGGAGTATTAACCCAACATCCTAAATGCTATCAAACATGTATAACATCAAGCAAATGTATTCCCTACCAGTCATGGAGAGTGCCAATAAGCCCTCTATCATACACCACACCAAGAGAATTTGGACCATAAGAAGAAACCACATTCATAACCCACACAGGATCATCAATAAGTGCAGCTGCAAATCCTCCATATAGTGTATTCATGTCCATAACATTCCTTATCTCATCAGTTCCAATGGCTGGCAACAATGACTTGTAATGCTTTACCCTGACCTTCCATTTGCTGTCATCATGTTTGAATGCACCAGAGCTACCACCAGGAACAAATGAAATGCGATCCGGTGTGACATGAAGGCGTTCCGGCCATTTCGCAGAGGAGTTCAATGATTTTTTCTCCAAATTTTGGATTGGAACATGAAGACAAGATCGCATAGGGATGTACCATGACGTATCTGCATCAATCGAATCATCACACTTAGGTGGGTATGCATCTTTTGCAAGCTTATCATAGCAAGCATTGTCCGGAGCCTTTTGCCACACAGCAATATCATCCTTCTCTGCATAGAATTTGAAGCACATGCTAGACAGCGCTTTTTTCAAGTCATTATAGGTCTTTTTCTGCCCTTCAATGGTTGTGTTCCATCCTCTCCATCTGTTTTGATAGTTCACAGGTGGCCCAGAAAGGACCCAAAAGCCTCCTGGTCTAAGAATTCTATGTATTTCCATCAGGTAAATCCCACCTGAAAAAAAAAGGTTCCTAAAATTTCAAATTCTCAATGAGAAAATCCAATGTGGAGATTATAAAGAGGAAGAGCAAAATTTACCAAATTCTGTCCATGGTATGAGACATCTTGAGCAGTGAGCCATATCAAATGAATTGGAGGGAAATGGAAGCCTTTGTGTTGAAATAACACCCAAGATAGCTGGAATGCCGCGCTCGAGCGCAAACTGAACTTGAGCTTCATGATTGTCTCTTGGAGCAAGAGAAACTGTCAAGATGCCTCTATCCAACAAATCACCTCCCCAACTTGCTACCTGTAAATATGTCAAACAGCCAATTTTAATATTTTGGTAAGCAACACAATGGACGAAACACTTCAAGAACCCTTAATTAAGGTTGACAGTACTCAACAAAATTGAATGAAAAAATTAACAAAGGTTTCATCTACTTTCTACTCATCAAATTAGTCAAGAGTCACTTTCCACAAACATGCAACTCACCCCACATCCGGTATCAATGGCAGTTCGGATAGTGCCATCCTTCATAGCAGGTATTAAACCTTGCATTGCATCCACATATGCACTCACTCCTCTTGGGAACATTGTACCCCCACCTGGAAAGAGGAACTTCTCCCCTTGTTTACGCAGCCAATTCTGGTTCGACTTTTGTTTATTAATCCAGTCATAAGGAACATTTCTGAAATACACACATAAGAGAGGAAAACCAACAAATTATAATCTGAAAAATTTGACAGTAAACTCTTAATTAAGCATGTAACCAGCTACATGTATTTTTACCTATACCAGCATTCATCTCGGCTCTTCGGCCATCTGATTGGCGGCTTATATCCATCTGGTGGTGGAACTAAGCATTCTTTTCTCTCAGAAATTGGTGGACAGTGGCGTTCCAACAATGTTAGCCGAAAGTAACCATACTTCTTCCAACGCTGAAACATTGCAATAGAGAAACAAAATGATCCATGGATGCCCATCTATAATAAACTAAAATGCTATCCCTCCTCTTTAGTGCCTAAAACTTGCCACCATCATATGCATGATTTGCTATCAAATGAAAACTATAACCAACTCAGGCTTAGTTTGGATAAGGTGTAGATAGTGTTGGGTTAGTCTCGTATCTATTTTGGGGAAACAGGTGACTTGTTTATACGATAACCGAAAGACCACCTAAACTACTTTTTAGATTAAAAGAGACCTGTCGCACCTACATATAAGTTCCTTTTGGGCCCAACAGATAAAGATAAACAAGTAAATAATACAATTTTTTAATCATATAGGTAGTAATTAGTAATCAAATAGAAGCATTCATCTAAGGTTTGCAAAAGTCAAATACCCTTGGGTCAGTGCAAGGTGTGAAATCTTGATAGTCTTTGCTGCACTCTGGGAACACAACAGGTTTAATCTGTAGAGCAAGTGTGGATGAATCCTTTGGAGAAGAGTGAAGAGATAGAGAGACATCCTTTATGGTGACTCTGTTATGATATGAATAGAAGATGCAGCCCAGGTAGAACGAAAGTCCACACAGGGCAATGAACATGAAAGACAAAAGAAGTTGCCGGGAACACTTATCAACATTGGCAGCTGACTTCGTGTCTTTACTCTTGGTTTTGTCAGACATTGTCACCTGCAACATACCAATTTGATGTTAATATTGAAAAACACCAATTCTGTAAGATCAGAGCTGATTGCAGAAGAATTTGCAAACAGATTGAGAAACCAAGATCCAGAGATCATCAATTTGTGCATTTATGGTGAACAAGACAAATTTCTTTTGGCATGTAGTAACACACATGCAGGTGAGATTTTCCTCGATTGATCACAGATCTAATAGTTGCTCTCAAAAGCCAAATTCAGATGGCAAGCCGCACAAAAAGCAAAATACAAGAAGCATGCAATATGATGATATTTTGATGGGCAAGCTATTAAATTTAGAAACTACTATATACCATACAACACGAATATTGATTACATCTGACGCTTGCTCATTCTCGGTAGGAGCCAAAAAGTAGGAGAGCAAAACAAGAATTAATACAAATCATAACTCAAGAGACAATCCTAAATAAGAGCCAAAGAAAGTTGACCTTTTTCAAATAAAAATGGAAATCAGAACTAAGAAGGGGATTTTAAAAAAGAAAAGAAAAGAAAAAGAAGATATGATGGAACAGGGGAGGGCAGAGCAAGTACCCAGAAAAACAGATAGCTTGGTTACGATGGTATCAGAGGAGGCCCAGTTTCAAAGTTTCAACACCTTCAACAAGTGGAGAAAGAAGAAAAAGAACACCTAACCTTTTTCTACTTTCTCCTCTCTCTCTCTCTCTCTACTTAACTACTCTCCTGTGTTTCTTCAAAGCACCATACTCATAGTATCTTCTCCGTTCCACCACCTAAGAACAAAATCAACCTTGGACACACGTACCAAAACCACAACACTCTGTGTTTTCTTTCCTTAAACACCAAGACTATAGTCCATGTCTGCCACATCGCCACCTCCGTCCCTTCCTCCCATCATCGCCATCATTACAATACATCCATGCTTATCAAGTACCCATGATGCAAATCAATCTCTCGCAATCGTTGCTGCAATCTTGGAAGGTGATAAGAGTATTACAACCAAGCCAACAATTTTTTATCTGTTGGACCATTTGTCATGAACAACATCTACCAACTAGAATAGCTTCTCTGCACTCCACGCCATTACCGGAAACATACGTTCCTACTCCCTCCTAAATCACCCAATTCACGTTCTTTTCTCATGAACCATTTATCGATTCATATTCGGTCCTTGCAGCTAGCTCCTGAGAAGGACATCAAACGACGTAGACCTTCGGCGTTGTTACTGCTTACCAATCAATGTCGTAAATGACAAATGCCAATGCCTTGTACTTAGCTCAACAGTGTTTGCATCCTCTTGGAGGGGAGGCTTTGGTGCAACAGTTGTCCTGGTTTTAATATACTCAGTTGTATTTAGACCACCTCTTTGAACTCGTACGTGTATTTAAATCTAGAAATTATCGGTCATTGAGGTGACAGTTTTAAAATAAATTAAAATAAAATCATTAAATATTTTTATTATTTTAAAATAACAAATATTAGTAAATATATTTTGACCATTTTTATATGGCAGTTACCATTTTATTGAAGGTAATTTTAGTCTTTAAAAATAAAAATAAAAAATATTTTGATCCATAAAAATGAAAAGTAATATTATTATATGTTTAAAGGATGATTTTGATCCTGGTTTCCTGTTTGATGGATATGGCCACCGAAATCTCAATCTATCCAGATTTTCATCCCATGCATTGCTATTAAAAATAAAAAATATTTGTAGTAGAAACATATTGTTAGTGATTGTAGCACAAATAAGAATTGTTTTTAAGGGGATATATTAGAGGGAGAAAAAAATATTTATCTTGATTAAATTGATTAAAAAATACCATAATTAATCGGGTGTAACTTTACTAAGTTTAATTTAGCTTGATAGATATTGACATGATAAAATTCGACGTGAAGCCTGACTCAAATTTGTATATACTCAACTTATCTTGATTTGAAGATCGATATTTTGCATAGAAAACCAGATTTTAGAGTCTTAGACATTAATTATATTAAGTTTTCTTCGAGAAATAAAATAAAAATAATAAAAGCATGACTTTTTTCATAGTTTATAAAATAAAAAGCTTTTTAATGTATGATTACTTAATTTTTATATCGCATTACAATAAATTATGATATATTAAATTTTCAAAATTTTGTTGTAATAAACTATACTAGAAAGTAATCTAACTAAATTTGAACCAAGTAAATGTTCTGCTAATTAGGCATATGTCTTGCAAACCGTTTTTTTCCTTCTTCAAATGTCCTCTTGTCAAAATTCGTCCAATCCAAATTGAGCATTTTGATATATACTTCACTCTTAAGTGTACACAATTAGGGACGGTTCGAATATATGGTATCTTTAAATCTGATCTGCACCCAATCTAGTTATAACCGATTTGAAATGGTTTTAGATCAGATTTAGATTTAGACTTTCAAATATATTATATATTCAAAAATATTCGTATCATGCAATGGTTCAGAGTGATCCAATCCTAATAAATGATATTTTATAAAATTATATTTTAAAATATTTAAATTAATACTTTATATTATTTTTTATTTTTATATTAAAATTTATATTATTTAATATTATTTTATTCAATCAAGATTGAATATGGATTTGGCTGATTCGGATTTGGGATTAGATACAGATATAGTAAATAAAATAAATATAATATTTAGATTCAAATCGGATTTAGATTTGGATTTTCAAATTCTGATCGGATAGAGATAGAGCCATATTTAATCCATATTCGACCTAAACCCATTTTTAAATATACTTCTTGATGTTCTTTCTGATCGAACGTGATATGCACTTCAAGTAAATCGACGTCCAGAAGACCAAAAAACAAAAGAGAAAAAGAGAACGCGGTGAGAGCGAATGCTTTATTCTTCTACGTACTTGTGATTTATGCTAACATTCCATTCCTTGACAAGGTTATTGTTGAGAAGATATTAGATGGAGAAAGCAAGTGAACATAGAAACCATGGGTTTCTTTCTTCCTCTCTACTCCCTTTATTTCATTGCTAATTTGTGCCAATCTATTCAGAAATTTTTGAACTGCTTAACTTAGAATAGACATATATGATGCAGGATAAATTTGGCAGATAGGGCTCATAACTTCCTGCACTTGCAAGAACAGTCCTTCACAATGGACAAACACTTAGATGGATTAGAGATATTTTACTGAGTCATGGGTAATTTTAATCTTTGATGGACATAATTTGTTATTGATTTAGGTTTAAGATAATGGTCACATTCCACCGACTGTGATTAAATAGTTGCATGTGTGACAAGGACTAAGTTCAGATTTAAAGCATTGCAACTTGTTGAAGAAATTGGTGATGGGCTGGTTCTAAAATTTAGGGTAATTTTTCTCTTGAGTAAAAAAATGTAAAAATGCGAAAAAAAATATTATTTGCAACCGAAAACATAAATTTGCAATATAGGGTTCCAGTTGCCAAGCAAACCCGGTTCCGGGTTTGATTTCAAATATTATTTGCAACGGGAAACCTAAATTTTAGCAATCGATTTATGTGCTAGATTAGGATTTTCATCATCTACGATCACAAACTTATAATATAGCGAACTCTTGAGGTGAAGAAAATCTACATTGGTAGCGAGGATTAATGAGAAGAATGAACACATGAGAGACATGTGAGCCACAATTAGGAAGACTGGTTTTTTAATGTGATTGTAGACTATTTGCCTGGTATAACTGAAGACTTTGCTCAAACGTGTGTGCCACGATGTGGGTAAGTATGCTTAATGCTCCAATTTAGATCTTTGACTTATGCTGCCAAATTTTAGGTAAATATCACTTTAGGATTATTATTTATGTAGTCTAGATGTGAACATTAATGTTGGCAAATTATGCATAATTAGTGTTTAAAATTACCCGCATCATCGATCAACTAAAAAACCTATAACTTAATTCATAATTAGAGTTAATTAACTCACACAATTCATACTTACATAGCATTAATCTTTCCATTTATCAAAATGTACCCCAGGTACGAACATGTGCATGCATAATAAACATATATATCTATATACCCATATGTATATATATATATGAGGAAAGGGGAGGCTGTACTGCAGCACGGTCAAGATGGTTGTGCTGCAGTGTTTCAGGATCAAATCCAACGGCTGAAACATGCCCCCCACTTCCCCCCTTCTCAAAAAAAAAAAAAAAGCTTGGCGTCGCTGCCGCCGGCCGACGCGACGCCACCCCCCATGCCTCGCCCATCGCGACCCCGCCGGGGGCGGTAACGTAACTGCCAGGCGACGGGCGACGGATCTAGCCGCCCCGCCTCTTCCCTGCCAGCCCGCCGCCCCGCCTCTTCCCCTGCCGGCCCGCCGCCCCGCCGCCGTGCGACACCACCGCACCCCGTCCCCCGCCCGCCACCCCGCTGCGCAATGCCCCCCCCGTCCCCTGCCCGCCACCCGCCCCTGTCCCCCGCCCCGCCACCCCGTCCCGCGACGCGCGCCCCCTTCCCCCGTCCCCATCCCCGCCCACCACCCCGTCGCGCCCCTCGGCCGCCGCCATCCGCCGCGCCCTCCTCGGCCCCCGCCGCCACCCCGCCACGCCGCCCCCGTCCCTGTCGCCGCCGCCCCCCGGCCGTCACTGTGGCCCGGCATCCTTCCCGCCCCCTCCGCCGTCACTCCTACGGCAGCGCCGCCCCCCTTTTTTATCTTGGCCGTTGGATGCTAATCCAACGGCCAAGATTGTACTCTAGCACAACCAAACAGTAACTTTTTTTCCTATATATATATATATATATATAAAAGCACCGAGGTGCGCCCGGGCAGAAATTTTTTCCCGCCCCACACCCCCTCCCCCCCCCCCCTCCCCCAACATCGATCGCCTTATTACAATAATAGCCCAGATCTATAGTTTTTAGAAAAAAAAACTAAACTTTAATATAGGTTATCTAATTATAAGGATAATCTAAATTTATTATTTAAAAGAAAAGAGTCTGCAGCCAATTGAGGTGTGCCACCAATATATATATACCAACATATATATATATATATATATATATATATATATATATATATGATGAGCAGATATTGTGTTTATTTATATAGTAAGATCACTAATAGGACTAAGTCGTAATGTATGTACATGATCAAGAGATTTAAAAACTATCAAACAAGGTAGACGATTCCGAAAAAAAAGGTAGTCAATTGAGGTGTGCCACCAACTTAGTTATATGTTTTTGGCAGTTTCTACGTTGGGTAGGTAGCAAATGTTCCACGGTGCCGGCTATGCGTCCTCGATCATCGGCGTCATGTGTTGCACTGCCATCATACTTGGTCAACTCTCTGTATTTTATTTTATTTTATTTGTTAAACTAGCCATTAACCGGCCCGTTGCTATTCGAAATAAAGTTTTAATTACAATACAAATTAAAATAAATCTTAATTATAATAAAAAAATTATTAAATGTTTTGAAACAAATCTTAATTATAATAAAAAAATAATATTTATACTAATACAAAATAAAGGATAATATTATAAAATAATTAGATGGCAGGTGACAAAATAAATTGTAATTATAATAGAAAAATATTAAAGGATTTGAAACAAATTTTAATTACAAATAAAAAATAATATTTTTAATATTATAACATAAAATATGATATTATAAAATAATTAAATAACATGTAGCAATACTTTATTAAAGGTCCTCAATTTTATATATTAGTAGTATAGATATAGATAGATAGATTCATTTCGTCCATTCATTCGTGTGACCTAGTGATTCATATTAAAAATTGTAGATAAAAAAAGCCACTTAATTAAATAGATAGATATTAATTTTATTCATTAAATAATTATAAAAACCACATCCTAATTTCTTATAGCCAAGCTACAAGACATGAACAAAAAGCCCATTGAACTAATTAATTTTTTTAGCGTCAAGAATTCTCCAAGGAAGGTAACATTCTACTTGGTTACTTCCTATGTATAGATTATGAGCACTAAGCCTTGTCCCATAATGTGTAATAGAACATAGGGGTGTAAACAAGACGAGTCGAGCCAAGGAAGGATGTTTTTGAATTCGACATGATTTTTGACAAGCATGTTTGAGTTTAATTGAGTGCTCGACGAGCTTTTGATTTAGTATGTATAACACCCCGTTTCGGCTCACCCGTGAACCGACCTTGAAATGTCACCGGCGACCGAACCGTTCGCTAATCTACTAGATTCGGTTAAGTCGACCCGGATCTACCCTCGACGTCTCAAGATGGAGATGCAAACATGAAATGCATGGATAGGAACAATTGGGTTCTAACGGAGTCCTACATGCATGCCATGACGTGCAAGCAAAGACAAAACAAAACAATAAATGAGAAACCAAGAAAAACGGATAGAGTTTCCCCTAAAAGTGCAATAGGGGCCAACCTGTCCACAACAAGGGTATATAAATATTTTATGAAAATACGATAACACATAACAATCTACCATGACATTCAATCATTATCTCATTTGTTTCACCTGAGCCGAGTCTGAACTCCAAGGCTCCCTACTCATTCACATTGATCTGTTCGTTTCATAACAAGCAATTCATTTAAGCAAACACATCGAAATTATCATTCACGTAGCGATAACACACCGTCATTATAGATTACACGCGGCAGGTACATGTGTGCGCGGTTCCGTGCTGCTCCTCCGCAGTCCCGACAGCTTTCATCGCTCGCATTCCTCACCTACATATATATAGAAAAACTGTCAGTAACGAGTGTTACCGGCCCAGAAAATAACTAATATCAATCTGGCACAGGAGAGCAAACTCTCATGTTGAATGAAAACCATATACTTCCTCAAGAACTCTCATCAGGGCACATATGGGAGCCGTCGCTATCAGGCCGTCGCCCTCGAGTCGACAGCGTCCCCCTTTCTTTCTCATTCTCATACGTTGGCCATTTCTCTATCGCTTCTCGCATCAAATCTCATTCCTTTTCGCCCTCTGCACCTTCCATATTACTCCTGGCCTTGAGCACGAAGGCCGAGCACTCTCAGGCAGTCGCCTTTAGTACCCTTTGAACCACAAGTCTAGACATGCGCTGCATTGCAGTACCCGTAAACCTCCACACTTCTCCGGGTTTGAGGAACTCAAAGGTGGAGTTGTCTGGATCCTTCGGGAACGAAGTGGGTTCTCCCCAGCTCCAGAGCCTGCTCTTCCGAGCACACGCCCTATTTGAAGGCGTGGCCGTCAGTAACCCTCATTCCATCTCTCATCGAAAATGCGAAAACTATAATATATATAGGCCTGGGTTGGGATTTATACAATAGGCCCGAAGGCATCGTGAGCTGGATCTGAAGTTCGAAAACAAACTTGAGGGATCTCATCCTCGAGGGTTATTAATCCAAAAAAGAACCGTTGGCTAAATGGCCCGAGTTAAGTGGGATCCGATAAAGTGCCACTTAACTCGTCCTGCACATGATAAATCAAATACACAATAGAATAGCGTAAATCAGAGAACGAGTCATAAACGGACCTAGTAGAAGCTCCAAACGGCCTAGGCGGCGAGCTCCTACACCGTACCTACACAATCAAGCTAAAAACTAACGCCCACATGATGAATCACACATCCTATAGCATGCACACACAATCAACACAATCACGCATCAATCAACACACATCAACCTATATCAATTCTAGCAAGTCTACTTAGGCTAGTTTGCATTAGATCATGATCATTACCTAGTTACCCTAATTAGTTTCTTAGCCTCCATTTTTAACACCACTCAATCAAACAAATTTCATATTTTATCCTTAATCAAATCTACATTTATATATATTATTATAACACACAATTCACCAATCCTAGCATGCAATTCTAATAATCAATACTTTCAAATAATTAAGTTAAAATAAATTATACCTCGTGTCGTCGAAAATCGGCGATGGCTAGGGTTTCCGTTTCATGACTCAAAACTCGAATTTGACACCTAGCGGCGTCCGAAGTCCGATCAGATTGGACCGGGTGTGTTCGGCGGATGATCCGGCAAATTTCCCACGAATCCAATTTTCCGGAGGTTCCGGCGGTTTTCTAGTGAGTGTCGGTGGTTTTCCGGCGGATTCCGGCAGTTTTCCGACGATAATTCGGGACAGGGCAATCAGGGGGTCTATCGGCACCAGCTCGACGAGCTTGGTCCAATGGTGGTGTCAAATAGGGTAGCCGGGGCGGCAATGGCTATCGGCGGCGGTATTGAAAACGGGCGGCGGTGTGCTCCGATCGGGGCTACGACCGGCCTCGACGGTGGTCGAGATGATGGGGGAAACGTCAGCGACGGCGAGAGGGTGAGACTGGTGGTCACAGTGGCGGCGACGGCGACGGCGACCGGACGGCGGCGAATCGACAAGGGAGGGCGTCGCGGCTTGTTGGGCGATTTCGGCGTCGTGGCGGCGAAACGGTGGCCGGGGTTGGTCGTGGCGGCACAGCGACAGCACGGCAAGGCGGGGCGGTGTCGATCGGCGGCAGTGCGGCATCGGCAGCGGCGGCGACCAAAGTGGGCGGCGAGGGTTTTGGGAGGGGGAAGGAGTCGGGAGGGAGAAAAACACCCTCAATGGCAAACTCATAAATAAGTATTGACTTGATTTCTACTCGAGTCAAAATAATAACTAGTTCGTAATAAATTCTAAAAAAATCTAGAAAAATATGGAAAAAATCCCATAAAATAAAACAAATACAACAACATCCAAATGGCATGCTCTATAACTAATAACCCACCTGTAAAGACCCAGAAAAATAAATAAATAAATAAATAACTATATATATATGTATATATTCGACGCGGTGGGATCGAACGTTGGTATCCATGAATTTATTTAAATTATTTACCCGCTACCCAGTTAATTATCAATTACCCGGTCAAGTGGAAAGTATTAGTTAACCGGTTAAGTATTTTTACCCGGTTAAGTAAACCATACCATTTAACCGTTTAAACTAGTAAAGTGAACCGTATCACTTACCCATTTACCCGGCAACGAAGTGTGTTTTCATAAACCCTAGGCCTTCTTTCATTTTATAAGGAGAAGGAGGGGGGGCGTCATGCACATAAGCTCCTTGGACAAACGCCGGCTTCCCCATTGTTTTGGTAAGTTTCTTCCTCTCTTCTTCTTAGTTTGCATGCATACATATGATCAAAGATTATAATACAAGATAATCATGGAAACTAAGACCTGAAATCAACAAGAAAAAGGGAGGATGTAACTGGATTAGAACCAGGAATTCACCCACGAACATAAGTTGCTGCCGTGCAGCAATTCTTGTGTGTTTGTGATTAATTACAGCAACAAGTCATAATCTTTTGCTAATCAGTTGCTGCATCAACGTCCTTACTCATGTTGTAGTAATTAAAGGTGAGATTTCATAGAATTTACAGCCAAGAATGGTAGCACGTCCTGCTGAAATTGCCAAGGATGGTAGCACGTCCTGCTGAATTGCAGCAACAGCACCATGGCGTTTGTGTCACGACCAGTTGCATATACCACGCTGTAGGGTAGTGTTTCTCTTCTTCTGGGCGTTGGGTTGTTGTGCGGGAAGAAGGGGACGCGTGGGGCGGTGCTGCTGGCCACGTCTGAGTCGCCATAGCAGCAGGTCGAGGTCGCCATGGCTGCTGGTTCGTCGCTGTGGTGGTGCAGTCGCCCTTTGATTGTTGCTGCTAATTTGGTTGCTAGGAAAGGGAGACAATGGGTGAAGGATAGGATCTAGATTTTGGTCGAAAGAGAAGAGCTTGGTGCTGGTTTTGGGTGAAGAGAAGAATGGTGACGGGAAGAAGAGAAGAAGAAGAAGAAGAAGAATGGCAGTTTTGTAATTTCGGGTTGACTCGATATGGGTTGAGTTAAAAATCATAATAATAATACCAACTCGTGTTAAAATCATTGAAATAATTAATTTAAAGGAATATGAGTTAAGTGGTCAAAATAATAAATTTATAAATTATTACATGAAATTAATAAATTTCGATCACGATAAACGGTAATTAATTAATCGGCTGATTAAAAGCAATTAACTTAAATTGAAGGGTTATGAGGAATATTTAATAGAGACTTCACCTTTATCATATAAAAGTTATATTTGATAAATAAAACGATTATTCTTATAATAAATTCGTAAAGTAAAATAATGGATCAATAAAAGATAATCGCGTAGAAATTACGCGATAGCATAATTAATTAAATAAAGAAGTGTTGAACCTTATCGAATTAAATAAATTAATTAATGTGGCATATATTAAATATTTAGTTGCATGCATTTTCGACGCGAGTAAAATTATACTAATGTATAATTTTATGCCCCGTTCATATTAGGGTTAGCGGATTACAGTCGGACGAACCCGCAAGTCAGGTACGTATAATAGGTAGAACATCGTATTTTCCTTGTTGGTAGCCTAGGTCGGCCTGAGCCCAGATTCGACCACCATGCACGAAGTGCAACCGGGGTTAAAGAATTGACTCAGTCCGACACTGGGTCGTGTTATGTGTGTGAATCTTGTAATGCATCGATATTGTTTTGGAGTAGTGATAGCCGCCCCATAAAAAGGCTACGGCCGGGGTGAGTGAGGCACAGCGATTCCTCCATCGCACTAGAGTGCAGTGATTGCCGCCCCATAAAAAGGCTACGGCCGGGGTGTGTGAGGCACTGGCACTGAGTGCAGTGATAGCCGCCCCATAAAAAGGCTACGGCCGGGGTGTGTGAGGCACTGGCACTAGAGTTGGCAGTGAGAGCTTCCCCACAAACGGGGCATAGCGATCACCTGAGTGCAGTGATAGCCGCCCCACAAAAAGGCTACGGCCGGGGTGTGCAAGGCATTGGCACTGGAGTGCAGTGATAGCCTCCCCATAAAAAGGCTACGGCCGGGGTGTGCGAGGCACTGGCACTAGAATTGGTAGTGAGAGCTTCCCCACAAACGGGGCATAGCAATCACCCGAGTGCAGTGATAGCTACCCCACAAAAGGCTACGGCCGGGGTGTGCGAGGCACTGGCACTGGAGACGGTAGTGGTAGCCTCCCCATAAAAAGGCTACGGCCGGGGTGTGCGGATCACAGCGGACACCTCCTCCGCATTGTTTTGGAGTATAGCGGAATCGCTCCACCGCATATTAAAATAAATATATGAAAATGGTGGAATGTACTTGTTTGTTTTATCTATTATACTACTTAGTGTTGTAATCACTAACGCGGAATTGCCTCCGCAGGTGTGCAGATCCGAGATTAGATGATTGACAACTAGAGCATGGAGCAAAGTAATATGAGGACTCCTTTTTGTTATTTAATTGAGGAATAAGTGTGGCTGCTGGGAAACGGTCCAAGACTGTGGGATTTTATTATAAGTTATGATTTCTAATAATGTTTGACATAATTGTTTGTGACATAATTGCTTTAATTTTGAGTAACACCTAGCCAGTTAGGCCCACAATATTATCATGAACATCACGACTCGTGCCAATCATGCACACGGTAGCCTTTTGTGGTACTGCACTCAGGTGATCGTTATGCCCCGTTTGTGGGGAAGCTCTCACTGCCAACTCTAGTGCCAGTGCCTCACACACCCCGGCCGTAGCCTTTTTATGGGGCGGCTATCACTGCACTCAGTGCCAGTGCCTCACACACCCCGGCCGTAGCCTTTTTATGGGGCGGCAATCACTGCACTCTAGTGCGATGGAGGAATCGATGTGCCTCACTCACCTCGGCCGTAGCCTTTTTATGGGGCGGCTATCACTACTCCAAAACAATATCGATGCATTACAAGATTCACACACATAACACGACCCAGTGTCGGACTGAGTCAATTCTTTAACCCCGGTTGCACTTCGTGCATGGTGGTCGAATCTGGGCTCAGGCCGACCTAGGCTACCAACAAGGAAAATACGATGTTCTACCTATTATACGTACCTGACTTGCGGGTTCGTCCGACTGTAATCCGCTAACCCTAATATGAACGGGGCATAAAATTATACATTAGTATAATTTTACTCGCGTCGAAAATGCATGCAACTAAATATTTAATATATGCCACATTAATTAATTTATTTAATTCGATAAGGTTCAACACTTCTTTATTTAATTAATTATGCTATCGCGTAATTTCTACGCGATTATCTTTTATTGATCCATTATTTTACTTTACGAATTTATTATAAGAATAATCGTTTTATTTATCAAATATAACTTTTATATGATAAAGGTGAAGTCTCTATTAAATATTCCTCATAACCCTTCAATTTAAGTTAATTGCTTTTAATCAGCCGATTAATTAATTACCGTTTATCGTGATCGAAATTTATTAATTTCATGTAATAATTTATAAATTTATTATTTTGACCACTTAACTCATATTCCTTTAAATTAATTATTTCAATGATTTTAACACGAGTTGGTATTATTATTATGATTTTTAACTCAACCCATATCGAGTCAACCCGAAATTACAAAACTGCCATTCTTCTTCTTCTTCTTCTTCTTCTTCCCGTCACCATTCTTCTCTTCACCCAAAACCAGCACCAAGCTCTTCTCTTTCGACCAAAATCTAGATCCTATCCTTCACCCATTGTCTCCCTTTCCTAGCAACCAAATTAGCAGCAACAATCAAAGGGCGACTGCACCACCACAGCGACGAACCAGCAGCCATGGCGACCTCGACCTGCTGCTATGGCGACTCAGACGTGGCCAGCAGCACTCGTCCCCACGCCTGTAACACCCCAAATCCGGTT